>CANXYC011554093.1:0-70008 GCA_948193065.1 Aleurites moluccanus | reverse complement strand
ATATATATATATATATATATATATATATAAATATAGATATATATATATATATCTATATATATATCAATTTTTTTATTTAATCAATTCGATT
This sequence comes from Aleurites moluccanus, assembly GCA_948193065.1. NCBI lineage: Eukaryota > Viridiplantae > Streptophyta > Magnoliopsida > Malpighiales > Euphorbiaceae > Aleurites > Aleurites moluccanus. The sequence goes on along the minus strand of CANXYC011554093.1, from coordinate 69,917 downwards.
TCGATCAATTCTCTAATTTTTTGACTCGCTATTTTCATCGATTTTTTAATCTATTTGATTTAAAAAATATTACATATTTTAAGAGGATAATTTTAAATCCATCTACGTATATTTATATATATGTTCCGTTCAATAAATAAGATAGAAATTTTTTTTTATTCGTGTGGAATTTGATAATTATAATATTTATTTCGAATTTGATTAAACTATATATTATATATTTTTTTATTTTTAATATTTTATTTATATTTAATTTATATATTTTTTAATTAATATTTATTTTTTTATAAAATATAAATTATATTATATGAATATTTAAAAATATATATATAAATAAATGAATGAATGAATATATATACAAATATATTTTTAAAAAATAAAAAACATATAATATAATATATCCGATTCGATTCGATTCGATTTATTCGTCATCTAATTTGATTTGATCCGATTTAAAGTGGGATGAATAATTTTTTTAAACACTACAAATTTGAATTTTATAAAATTTTATCTCTTATTGTCATCTTTACTATAATTTTATTATAAATAGAAAACAAAACAAAATTATATTTTTAAAATATAAGAAAATAGATAAAAGAATATTTTTTTTAGGAAATAACAGAAGAGTTGATAATCATATCATATAAAAGTATTTCGGTATCTTTCATTTAGTAGAAGATAAATTTTAATTGTTTTAGATTCTAAATTAGAATATTTAATTCATTAATAATAAAAATAAAAAGGATATTAAGTAAGCTAAATTTTAAAATTAAATACTAATCCACCTTTTTGTAAAACCAATGTTCACATTAGAAATGAAAGTTATAATCTGGATAAAAAAAGCAAATCTCGAGAATCTTAGCTTTTGATCAGGCACACACTACACAATAGAAAGCTGTGAATTGCCGCGTCAATCAGATCAAAATTTTATTTACAACAACTAAAGCTAGCGAGAGAAAACAATTTTAAGGGTGTTTGAACCTTTTTATTAAAATAAAACTTTATAAATATCGTTTTAAAAAAATAATTATGTTTATTTTAAATTTTTTTAATTTTTAAATTTTAAAATAAATTTTAAATTAATTATTTAAATACTTAAAAAAATAAAAAATATTTAATATTTTTTAAATTTTAAAATAATATTTTTATATTTATTTTAAATAGATCTAAATATTATTTTATTTATTTATTAAAAAGAAATACAAGTTATCTATTTTACTTAATCACATATCTCTTATTTTATAAAATTTTACATGTGTTATATTTTTTTAAGAGTTTTTTATTAATCATTTCAAAATATTTTAACAACTTCATTAATAATATAATATATATAAATATACATAAAATAAAAAATAAATTATTAAATAAAAAAAATTAAATTAATTAATAATTTATCAAAAAAAAAACAGACTTGAACCAATTCCCTCCAATGATTGCATCATATAACTTCACATCACAATTAATCATACTTTTAATTGTCAGGATAAATTTATTTTATCATGTTAATTAACGGTGATAATAATAATATAAATTATAAAAATAATAATATTTTAATTTTATTAAATATTTAAAAAATTATATATAAATAATTAAATTTAATAAATAAAATTTATAATATATTTTAGATTATTTATTTAATTTTTATTTAACATAAAAAAATATATTGTTGAATTTATTATATAATATATTATTAAATTATAATTTTTAAAAATTTTTTTAAAAATTTTTAGATTCCAAAATAAAGCATATATTAAATTATTATGTTAAAATGCACATCATTACCCTGACTCGCAATAATTAACTGATAGACAACATCCCACTAATAATTATAAGTATAATTAATAATTGTTATCAAAAACTAAACTAAATGTAAAATCAATATAATCTTTAAAATTTTTAATTGAGATTTTTAAAATAAAATATTACTAAATAAATTTTAAATATTAAAATTAGTAATTAATATTCATTTTCTTAATATTAAAAATATATGAAAAAATATAATTAATTATTATTATTTGAAAGGAAAATTATTGAAAACATTTTAAAAATAATAATATTTTATTTTTTTCCTTTTTCTTTTATTAATTTTGATGTTCTATATAAATTTTTTGATTTCGAACACAGAGATAATGATGAAAGGAAAGACAAGGAAAGTTATTGCTTTCCGTAGGTAAAGAAACTCCATAATCGGTCCTTTTTATAAAAGATGAGGAAAAGACCAATTGCTATTCTGCTTTTGGACAATTGCCTTTTTCTAGACTCCCTTCGTCTACAAGTTATTGAATAAAGATCATTAAAAAAAAACAATTTGCAATTTAGCATATCACATCAATCCTTTCAAGTATATCCTCAATAACAATTTAGCATGTAACAGCACATCACAATTGACAATTTCCTTTTGAACCTCACTTTTGTGAGGAAAATATTTGAATTTATTTTTTTGTCTATAGGATTATACAATTTATTAGTTTGATATATTATATACACTATCTCTCGATTAAAAAAAAATACTAAATTAAGAAAAAATTGTTCAATTGTTAAAAAAAACAAGCCTAATCACTCAAATTAATTAAATACTCCAATATTTGTTTGATATCATTTAAGTTTTATTTGGTATGAGATTAATGAATTTTATATAAATTTATTATTTAATATGAGAAATATTAAAATAAAATCATTAAATTATAAAATCTTTCGCATGACAAATTTCATTAAAAAATAAAGTTTTAAATTCTCACCCAACCTTGATAAAATCTTTTATTATATTCTTGGGAGAGATTTTATAATTTGTGTTATTATTTTAACATTGTCATCTTTCCTAATTATAAAAACCTTAATAGTATGGTATGTTATTACTATTTTTTTTATTGTAATTTAAAAAATAACTTATAACTTTCTAATTCACAATAATTTATTTTATAAATAATATTAATAAAATAATATTTAATATTAATAAATAATAATATAATTAATATAAATTTTTCTCTGTTATTTTTAATTATTGTAAGGATAATATGAGGGATAATTTATCTTTTCGTAATGAGATAAATAATAATATTATTTATATAATTACGAGAGTTAAAAAATAATTGTTAAAATAAAGATAAATGCATAGGAAGTGTCAGAACAATAAATGGTAGAAATAAAATACAAGTTAGTATAAATTAGTAATTTATAATAAATCAAAAGAATTCATTTGTCATATCCAACAATGAAATTTATTAAAATTTCATTCACAATCCATATTGGTTTCTAATTTTATAGATTTAACAAATTTTATGAATTTTAAATATCCAAACAAGGCTCTATAATTTTATTTTTAATTTTTAGTTTTTCACTACTGAAAATTTACAGTTTGAAACGAATTGATGAAAAAGACACAAAATCTATTTTTTATTTATGATTTTCTGCTGTGAGAGTCTATTTAATATTATAAAACACTAAAATATCATTTATATACCTTTCTTTTCTGGCTTCATAATTCAATCCAAGTCAACAATAAAATTGAGGTCGGTAAAAACTAAAAAGAACTCGTCATTGTAATGCTTCGTAACAAGTAACAACAACAGTCCCATCCCATCTCAAAATTTACAAATTTCTCACGATTCACAAGTTAAAAAGAGGGGTCTCAGTAAATTTCGAACCCATCCCCAACGTAAAACTGCTGAAACTTTAGTGCTTGAATCTACCATTACAAATAAAAGAATATACCATTCATGAAAAACGTCTGGATCTACAACTTGGTTGCTCCCATTTTCAATTATCATTCTAATAACCAGAAGGCACGCAAAACTGGTTTATAGAATAATACAAAATAACTTCGTGCACATTTGAATTTGTGCCTTCACAAAATGTAATGTGCTACCTCTATCCTTCAGCAGCTTCTCTAGGATTTCACTATTTCTTTATATGATATGCATAAAAAGCAAACAATAATGCAGTTTTCATTTCCTTTTGAGTGTAATGCCTTGATTCGCAGGACATTCACAACCCATAATTTGCTGACAAAAATACGGCATCAGCTTTTGATGAGGGGCAACTTTCCCAATCATGGTAAAATTGGGTCGGTGAGACCCATTGACTTGGCAACTTCTCTAGCAGATAAATTGTCCGCTTGTTCCTTCATATTAAAATTTTATCATAAAAAAACTCATAAAAAATAACATAATTTCCTACTCAAAAGCAGAATACTGCAACAATGAATTAAAAAAGTTAATGAAACATAATCAAATATCTATACCTGAAGGCGATGCATTAAATACATCAAGAAGAGGTGTACAAATACCTGCATATGATTTTTCATGATCATCATACAATTTAATGGATTCCACATATCCTTTATTTAATTAGACAATTGCAAATCAAGAATAGCTCTTCTTACTAGATAGAAAAGCAGGATAAGTCGAGCTGTTGGATACCGCCACAAAAATCTCGTGGCTCTGGCAGCCCCTGAATCCAATAACTTTGCTGCCTTCTGCAACTGCATCATGCAGGTTGAAACCCAAAGTCATAAAAATAGGTGAAATATGAGCAAGTGGTTGTTCAAATACGAGTATATAAATACCTGTATGCTTGCCGCCGCCATATGACGGTGATGCAAGGGAAGAGGCCTGCAATTGTTACATTATAAGAAAGTTTTGAGCATATATTTAAATAGACATTTACTGGAAAACAGAAGGTAAACTGAAATACCTAAAACTAACGTCTTATATATCAATTGACTTTATAAAATGCCAAAAGATTCAGGAGAAGAGTATGAAAATTGTCTACATATTATAGAAAAAACATACTCTAGTGCCTTCATTTCAGCGTCTTCCTCCCACGATGAAGATGCACGACGGGGAACTCTACTTCTTTCTGCCTCAACCTGTTTAATAGCAAAAGAATAAAGATATTTTGTATCATATGCTATCCAAAGAATGAAATCAAGAGTGCAAGTCACCACTATTTATCAAGCAGCATCAAATACCAAGGACAGACCTGCGCTTCTTGGAGACGCTTTACCTCCTTCTCCAACTGAAACTCTGCTGCAGCTTTTTCACTCGCCATGGCTTCCAATTGTGTTTGCTTGTAATACTACATCATGAATGATATTAAAACACAAGAAGCCAGCACAAATTATTGAAAAAAAACTGTGTAAATTAATAGATAATTCCACATTCATATTACCAACAGATCAGTTAGTTCACGATAGCGCTTCTCTAGCTCCATGTGCTCCTGTAAAAGGTAGTTATAAACAATAAGATGCAGGCAGAGTAAATCCTAAAGGCAGTGTAATCATACCATGTATTTATTTATAAAATGACATATGATGTCCACATAGCTTTCTTGGACTTATGATGCAAGCCAATAAAAGGTTGGATGATACTCATGCTCCACGATAGGATTAATAAGCCACTTGAAGGTCACAGTATCTTGATGCCATATCCAAGAAAAAAAAAATCTTCAGATAAAAAAATATTTTGCACCATGAAGTTCTATTCCTTCAAATCATCTTTTAACTACAGATACAGTCATGTAATTTCTCCAAATATAGAAGATCCTGATGGAAATAACATAGTTTGGTGCCTTATCTCAATTTCATGTGAACCACTAGCCTCAACAAACTAGCAGGCACATTTAGCCTCACAATCAATTGCATTTTAAATTCAAAGTTGGATGGCAAGTTGGAAAGTACAAATTCAAGTAACACTTCCATCACAAACACTTTATACTACAACCAAAAGAAAAATAATAATTGCACTGAATTGTTTGTAGGAGTTATGAGAAGGGGGAAGGCTTGTACTTAGACTGTTGATCCCCCAAACAAAATCACATTAGCAAAAAAGCGCACATCTAGACAATCCTACTTGTTGCAGGGTAGATTTTATCAAGTCCCCAAATTCTTCTAGCAACATATTGACCTGCCTATCTCCAAATATAAAGCACTGAGAGTCTGAAATTAGAAAATAGCAGAATGTTTGGTACTTTGACCTATATCATATAGAACCCAGATTTTACAGCTATGTTTAATCCATGTTCATGCATCTGCCAATTTAGAAAATGAAGGGGAGAGAGAGTAGGATTCCCTAATTAAGATAGCATACGGGTTACCTGACGTGAATAGTGCTCAGCATCTCTCTTCATGGCAGCCATTTCAACCCTCATTTTTTGCACTTCAGCCTGCAACCAGACAAATAGACATAGCAAATAAATTGTCAACAGCACCTTTAATTTATGGAAAGTAAGAAGAAGAGATTCTGCATCAAAATATCCATGAAATTAGAATACAATCTGACGCCTTCCTGCGTGGCACAAAAGATGATAATGACAAAACTTCAAAGGAGCAAACAATCCTTGCCTCCATAGAAGAAAGTTTGCTCTCAGCATCTCTCTGACCTTGACGTGCACGCTCCACTTCTTCCTGCCATGCCTGCATCTTAACATTTTACAATCTAGAGTCATTAACAGATGACAATGTGGCACAATTACTAAAATGCTGGAGAATTACAGGACAGATTTTTCACTGCATCTTTTCATGTAATTAGCAAGAAAAAAATTAGTTATTGAACTTGAGACAGCTCTAACAGGTAACAGAAAGCCAGTCCGCACTAGACAAATCATCATCAAAGCACAAACATTACATATGTAAAACATATATGCATACATCAGAAGAACATTAGCTTAAAATATCAGTAAGTTATAAACAAGGGATATCATTTTTTTCATAAAATATCATACCTACAAATTAAATTACTTTATTGAAAGGTCCGTCAAAAAATGACTACCACATTGTCTAACATATGCCTGCAAATACTGAGTTCAAAGAGTGAGCAATTCGGATTTGTAACATTACCTGAATCACTTGATTTGCCTCTTCTGGAGATTTCTTTTGTCCACGACGAGCACGAGCTTCCATATCTTGCAGCTCTTGATTTAATGATGCACATTCAACCTGATTACAAATGGTAATAAATATTAGAAATTTTAAATTTATTTTTTTATTATTGCAAATTGAAACACACACGCATACAGAGTTAACCCTGTCTCTAAGTACCTCAAGCAGTGCCAACTTCTGCTCAAGTTCCGCAGCCTTTGCTGTTCTCTCATCTGCAATTCTCTAAAAAGGAAGCAAATACCAACATTAAATGATAGAAATTAAGGTCAACAAACATTGGTATGACCCAGCTTTGTCAACATAACCATTAAGATCCCCAAGACAACTTAATGTCATTCTCTGGATAAGTAACACCACTCATGATCAAACCATTACAGACAACATAAATGCATTGATAATCAAAGAAAAAGGCAAGGAGTTTATAATAAATAATATATATATAACTCAAAAATATCAGCAAGTTCATCTACATGATCATTCCTCAAATTACATACTAATTTAGATAAGGACTTTACTACTTTAGCAGTACATCACATACTTCTGTTGCCATTCCATTACCTGGATCCTAGCGAGGGCTGTGGATGCCTCAACAGCTCTATGTTCCAGTTCCACTTCCCTTTCCATAGCTGCCTATATTACCAAAAGGAGGTTGTCAGTGCAAGTGACAACAGGGAATAAATATTTAGATGTTTGAGTTGATCTACAGTAAACCATTTTGGTAGCATGATGTGATGCACGTTCTTCTTCTGCTCTCCGTTCTGCAGAGGCAAGCTCCTCCCTAAGTGCCTGATAAAGAAGTATATTTCATAATCTAACAATCTCGTGATAAAATAGCATTTATAAAGACATGCTAATAACAAAAATAGCAGAATTTAACACAAGGAAGAACCAACCAGCTCACCTGCATCATCCTTGTCTCTGTTAGTTCTCTGTTTCTCATAATAGATTCCATGTTGGCCTGAAAAGTTTCCAACCAGTGTTACAAAGAAACAACCAGCTAAAACGAGATAATCACTAATATAATAAAGGAACATAATGCATTTCCCTAGGAAGGACTAAATGAAAACTAGAAGAAACAAACAAGTTACCCAGCATGATTATTGTTTTCCATATAACAAGCTAAACAGCTAACTTTAGAGGGGGAAAGTGACAAGAAGAAGCAATAGCTAAGAATTGAATGTATAATGGCAGGTTACATGAGATAGTGGAAGGGCTTGAGAGATTGAGAATGGACTTTATTTTTATTCCCCTTAAACACAGTTAAATCTTTTATTTGAAGCTACTCTTGGAGATGCAGAGAGTTTATGGTTTTGATGAAGAAAGTCATTTTACAATGGATAGAACAAGAAAATTACTAAAGGTGCGGGACAAAAAGACGTGGATCTACTGATCATGGAAAGAGGAGCAAACCTGCAATGAAGCCAAATTTCCTTCTGACAAAGCAGCCTGTTTCTTGAGTGAATCCATAGAATTGACAAGAGCCACAATTTCTGAATTTTTTGCAGCCAAAGCATCAGCCATATTTGACTCTACTCTTATCACTTCGCTTTTAGATATAGACAAATCTTGTTGCAACTGCTTTATGCGAGCCTCATATGATTTACTCAGCTCTCTCTGTTAAGGCAGTATCTTAAATGGTAAAGAAAACTCCTTCAATAGTATTGCATCAGGAGCATACACATAAATTTGAAAATTTTCTCAAGTCAATAAGGACCATTAACAGAGAAAAGTTTGTCATCTCACCTCTGCAATGAGAAGCTCCTCCAGCTGTGCATTTTCAGATTTGTATTCTTGAAGGCGGGTTGAAAGTCCAGCACACACCTGAACATTGATAGCAGAAGAGTTACCAAGGGGTCACAAAATGAACCTCAGAGGTAGGAAACCACTTCAGAGGGGAAAGACTATTGGTTCAATCAGCCCAACTTCTTTGAACAGATCTCATGTTTCACCTCACTGCAGGTAGATGCATAATCCTAATGACTAGAATACCTCGTGCTTTTTATTTAGTCCAATAAGCAATTTCATACCACAATAGTGCAGGTCAGGACTTAAAATCATGCCTAGAATATCTCCTAGGGCCTTTAAGGAGGGACCAGCACTAGATAATTGTTTACCATCAGTTAAACAAAGGGATGACAAAGTAGGTTTTAAGCAAATGAATCCTTGTCATAGTCTAGCAACAATGGGGCTGCTTACCCGTGCTAGCCTTGCCTCTTTCGACTGACCAGTGGAAATCGCAGTCTTAAGCAGCCCTTGAGCCTGCAGAACAACTAAGGGAACTAATCAGAAACAATTAGATAGCAAGTACATGAGAGTACCAAAATCAGGAACAATTGCACATGATTTTCTCCCCCCAAACTAAAGGATTGACCTCATCAAGTTGATCCTGTATTTTCATAGGTGATGTATCAGCTTTGAGTTGCTGCTGCTGGTTCTGTTGATTGACAAGAGGTTCTGTTTTAATGTCAGCATCCTTTATTAGAGTTTCACCATTAATAAAAGGATCATTAATTTCTAAAGGAGATATCTCTTGGTCAATCTTTGACGGGACATCTGCATCCCTTCGCTTGATATCTTGGCCGGCATCAATTGGATGGTCTTGATGGTCTTCTTTAAGAACCTCTATTTCTTTGGCAGCTAATGGGGAAGGGGGATGTTCTATAGGAACATCTGAAACCTTCTCATTGACAAGCTCACCGTTTGAAGTTGAAGTTACAGCATTTACATCAGGAGCGGTTACAGGAACTTCCATATGATCAGAATCCTGTTTAATAACTTCACTGGCAAGTCTCTCTGATGATGTAGCGCTGGAGGCGTCTTCATCAATATTCTGTTGCTGCTCAGTGACTGTTTGTGGCATTGACTTGCTAGTAGCATCATTTTCAACAGAAACAGTAGCTCGGTCTTTATCAAATGCCACATCTAATTGTGAAGTTTGGGTACTTGTCAATTCCCCTGCAGCGTCACCTGATTTATAGGATTCTTTTGAGGAGAGCTTCTTTTGAGCCTGCAAAAAGCCCATTTGTAAGTTAAATCATCCCATGGTTTTCTGTAACATTATATTTCTCTGAAATTCACAGAAGTTACCTTCGTCCTCAACTTGGTCCTCTTGGGTTGAAATCCTTTCCCGTTAGAAACTTAAAATTTTCAAAAAAAAAAAGAAAAGAAACATTGATAAGTAACAGATCTCATAATTCATCATTCAAAATAAAGATTATATTTGCCTCTAAGGCTGAATTACCACAACAAACCATTACCGATCGTATTTAATCTTCTAAAGAGATTACCAATCAATTGATAAAAACCATCCAGATATCAGAACAAATTTTTAATGAAAAGAAATACGTAAAAGATGGATGGACAATGTAAGATTGATACCTGGTGCTTGAACATCAGAATGCTCATCTGCCAATTCACTAACAACCAACTTTGCCCTTCGATCTACAACTTCAAATAAATCTGACAAGACGAGCAACGAACTTTATAGTTTATACTTCTTTTCTTAAAGGATAAAAGAAGACAAAACATTATAACCTATATTTTTAATTTCTTATTGATTTAGCAAGGGCAATTGAAAAAAGAATCCAATGCCAAAAAAACAACATAATAGTTGAAACAGAAATAGTTGTACCACAAAACCACCTGAGCATTCAAATGTAGCTCCTCAAGGCATCTCACAAACAAGTCTAATTAAACCTAAACCTAAACCTAATTTTCAACTAACCGATTCACGTATAATTTTCAAATCGCAGCTATATTACATTTCAATATCGAAACTCTATTCACCTCAGGATTAGACCTTAAAAAACGAAATGGAATTGAATAAACAACAAAATTAAAGGAAACAGAGAGTTGTGAGATCCAAACCTTCTGCGGCTTTGAGCCACGAAGCCATTGATCAAAATTTGCCTATAAATTAAGCCCTAAATTTGGATCGACGGAGCTTCTATGCACTAATGAGCGTTGTTATTTACCGATTCGGATCAAGTTTTGGGATGTTGCTGCAAGATTAAATTAATTCAGTTGATTATTGAAGAAATATAACAGATTTATTTTGATAATTCTGAAAAAAAATAAGTGAAGAGAAGTTAGTTAGCTTTCTTTAAGCGTATAACATCAGCAGTGGTGAAATTGAAGAAATTGCGGTTTGTTCTGGTACTGACGAGACTATTGTAGTTTAGGCTATTATCCACGTGGCGAATTATATAAGGTCCAAATAATTGACACTTTTGAAATGGGCTTTTATTTTTTGAAGTTGTGGCCCATCTTAAAGTTCTTGTTCAAAACAGGCCCAGAAAATCCGTTGAATCAAATTAGATTAGGTCCAGGCCATTGACATGTTACAAATGGGCTTTGATCATTTAAGTCTTGACCCATGTTAAGGTTTTTGTTCCTAAAGTAGTAAGCAATACTTCATTGCATCAAGAAATACTTTTATTACATTTTAACTACATAGAAATTACATTTCATATAATAAAAATTAAATTAACAATATTTAAAAAAAAGAGGCATTCAAAATGGTAAGCCAAAGTAAAATATACTAAGCAAACCAATAACTATAAAAAATTAAAATTACGAAACAATGAGAAATAGGTTTGGCCCCCATAAAGTTCTTAAGATAAAGATTTATTTGCCCCACTAACCTAAACCTTTGGATTCCTTCAACTAGAAACTCATAAAAAGAAAAAGAAAAAGAATTCCTTGAACTTATATTGTATGTGGGTAGTTTTTATTCCTAAATTCTCTCTTATTTTATCTTCTTTCTGTTATTTTCCCTCTGCTTTCGTCTTTTTCCTTTTATATCTCTCCTTCTTTTATATTTTCTCTTAATTATTCTGTTAATTTTTTTTTTGTTACTGATCGCTTAATCACCATGGTTATGACTTCATAATGGTATATTAAAAAAATAACAATTACTGGTATTGTATTAGCATTAATGATTGGTAGGGTTTTTACAAGAGATGCATCAATCAAGTCTTTATTCCTTTCGAGAGGGAGAAAGGGCCCTCTCTCTTGAGCGCTTGAGAGAGGCTGCCTTTCATTATACGTTACTTCAATCACAATCCATCACCTACTCTTTAGAACGGTCATTTTCTCCATTTGCTCTTTTTAGTTTTTTTACTATTATATTATTATTATTTATAAATAAAATATAATATTAATATTAATAAGCAAAAAAAACAAACTCCTTAATTTTTTCCTGTTTGCGACTTCAAGATCTACAGCCGACAATTGTTTGTCTTAACCCAATACTAGTTGTGGATTATTTAATTATTTTTTAATTAATGATTTATATTGCAAAAATACTCTATTAATATTATACATTTCAAAGATTTTGAAATTTTGCCCATTAATAAAGCTTTACACCTTATTTGGTATAAATAAATTTTATAAAATAATTTTATAAAATTTTATGAAATTTATTTGTAAATCTATAAATTTGTATTTATTTTAAATTAAAATTCATTTATTAGAATTCTAAATAATTAAATATATAGAATTAAAATAACTAAATTAAATCTTATTAAAATAGACTTTCTACAATATATTCAATTATATTATTTACATTACAGTTCCAAACCAATATTTATTTGTGAATTTTTTTAAAAAAAGATAATGTTTTCAAAATGAATAAAAAATATATCATTTAGTAAAAATTTAATTTAATTAATTGTCAAATTATATAAAAATTTTAATATTATTATAGTTGTTATTAAATATTAAAGGTGATTAAAAAATAAAATAAATTAATTTTGATTATTTATATAGATAATATTTGAAATAATTGTTACATAAAAATTCAACGTGAATCTATATAGACAATTTTATTTGTGATAAAGTTTTAAGTCAAGCAATATGCGATTATTTGAAACATTACACCCTAATTATCTAATTTGAAATACCTAGCATACTGCTCCCAGCTAACATATATATAAGTTTACACTAGAATTAAACCAGTTAATAAACTCATGTCCATTAGGCTCACTATAAAGGTCTGTTATCTGTTAGGACTTATATTAGAACATATATTAAGGTTATTTAATATACCCAACAATCTCTTCCTATATTCTACATATAGCACTTTTCAATAGATAGATAATATAATGTTCAAAACAAATATTGAATCATTATATCACAAAAAGATTCATTACTCAAAATATTAATTTTTTAAGTACACTATTAATTTTAGAAACAAACTAAATTGATGCAAATAAATTAAATATATTTAAATAATAAGTATACTAACATAAAGTTTTAAAATTTAACTAAACTCAATTAAAATGGACATTTTCACTTACAAGTGAACTATTTATTCTACTGAAAGAAAATATAATAGTTCCCCACAGTCCAGTCAAAATAGACATTTTCACTTGTAAGTTAACTATTTATTCAACTGAAAAAGGATATAATAGTTTGTAATAATTATTGAAGAAAGTAGATGGTCAAATTGAAATAACTGTTTCCAATTAGAACTTCTTTCTCCAATAATTTGTAAGATATATAAATATATATATGCAACATAGTGTTGGCTCCCACATCCTTGAAGTTAAGGATCCTTTCGGCACAATGCATATTAATTAATTATCGATTATTTTAAAATTTAATTATTTAAAGAAAATTAACTATTAACTACTTTAAAAAAGTTTGAACTTCCTGACAAATTACTATTATAATTCAATGGTTATGTACACATAGAACAAAATGCCAAATAGATCCAATTATCCATAATAAAAGTGATTTTTATTATCAAATTATATATATATATATATTATTAGATTATACTCGAATATATTACAATTATTTGATTAATACCTTTAAAAAAAAGAGATATTTAATTCAAATTTTCAAATAAAACCATATTATAAAAAATAAATTATTAGGTGTATAATAATAAATTCAGGCAAAAACTTTTTCTACAAGGTTTGATTTTTCTTCCCATTATTCCATATCAAACAGCCTGTGTAAAGCACAACCATCACCATCTTAGAATGTAGTCTTCACAAAGGAGTCAACTAGATTAATATTATTATTGTACGTGTGTGAAATCATTGTGAACTAATTTTTTTTTTAAAAATGGCAATATAATTAATTAATAATATTTTTAATTCTGATGATGATATTTCAAGATATTTATCAAGTGATTAATATTCAAGAAAGTCGTAAAGAAATTATATTGTTGGTGATAATAATTTTAAGTCGTTGCATGCATTAAAAGTACTACTGATTTCCTATATGAAAGGTTCAAATAAATAATTGAAAAAACATTTTGATTGTCTTTTCATGATTTTTATAGGGAGTTTTCAGAATTATTAATTCTTCCATTTATGTGAAATAATATATCATAAGTTTAGATGTAATTAGTACGGATATTGAGTTTTAATAAAATAACTTAAACTAAAATTTAAATCATAATTTTATAATTTTTAAAATAATTTAATACGTACAGATAAATTTTTAATTCATTAATAAAAACATTTTTATTTTGAAATTTATAATGTATTTGATTATTTTAAATGAAATATAAAATATTAAAATACAAAAATTCAAACTCGAATAACTTTTTTAATTATTGTTTGTAATAAGATGGTTAACTCAAAAATTGATTTCAAGCTAGCCATATATAGAGCGAGAGAGAGAGAGACTAAAAATACCAACTAATAAAGTAAAAAATCTGATCGGTTCATTGGCTGCAAAGGCATATATATATAAGAAGAAAGGGTAAAATCCTTAATAAAATACTATATATTATCTCATATAAGATATCAAGAAAAAACAGACTATAAACACTGAGAATGTTCTATTAGCACTTGAAATTCAATATCAAAATAGGCATATATTATACATATTAAGATCCTGAAATAGTGAAGTTGCCATCTTTATTCCTTACCAGGCAACAGGGAGAAGTAGGTGCCACCTGCTTTTTCAATAAAAGTAGAGAAAACAACATACATGTAAACTTTTTCTTCTCTTTTCTTTATCATTATTATTATTATTTGATTTCTAATGTTTTAATTTGCATAGTACAAACTAAGTATTGAAAGAAAACGAAGAACGAAACTGGAGAAACAAGAAAAAATAAAAAATAAAGAGTAAAATATATAAAACTTCAGTGATAAAAAAAAGCTGTACTTGGTCAGAGTACAAGCAGCATATACATGTTCACCTAATAAGCATCATCCATTAAGTAAATTAATTAACTCAAATAAAACCAGCTATATTTGCCATACAAAAATTTAATTTTATATGCAGTAATTAATCTGACAAATAGCTAGTAATTAAAAGTTAATTATAATTAAAATCTCGATCAAGAATGAAATACCCCCTACTAATTATACCAACTTGCCTTATTGGATGCTATGTTTCTTTCCTTCCTTGTGAAAAAGGTCAATAAAGCCCTCAATATCATTATCTACCCCACATTACGTGATAAGGTGATTCAAGGGCAGTTGTGGTCTTTTGCAACTTCAAATCCTTATAAAACTTCTTAATAAACTCCTCCGCTGCTTTATCCACCTGAGCATCACCGTCATCCTTTAATGGAAACGGCGAGTCTGTTATTCTCAATTGTCTAACCATCGGGCTTTTTCCAAACCCAGGCAATACCATAGGCGAAGCCTCGGCAGCAACAACTTCGTTATTTAACATTTCTAACATTTTCTGAACCGCGGCTACGGTTGTTACGTCGTTGTATTTGTAAGACTTGGCGAAGTTTGAGTGGCGGTGGTGGCGTTTATGTGTGTTAAATGGGTAAAAAGCGGGGCTATTACTGCAACTGAATTCGTATTCTCGTGGAGATATGAAATTGAGAGCGTCATTAGAACGGCAAGAAAATGAGAAGGCGGAGGAGGAGTTTTGGTGGTAGTGGTGGTTGTACATGAGATTGTCAATGGCTTTTCCAGCGAGTTTATTACCTCGTTTAAGAATCGAATGTAACTCAAACATTATTTTGCTTTTTGATATTCCTTTTCTTAACATGAAAAATACAACTCTTACTATATGCCATAGTTTTTTGGCTACTTCTTGTGTGCTTGCCTCCTTCTCCATTGAAGTAATTTTTTTTTTCTTTCTGAGAGAGAGAGAGAGAGTGTTTAGAGAGATTTACAGAGATTTAGAGAGAAGAGTGTCTTTGGTTTGGCAGTGAGGGAAAGGCCGGCGAGGTATTTAAAGGGCTAGAAAATTACTATTAATTAATCAACTAAATCAAAGTAATAATTAATTAAATTATATGAAATTATCCGCTAAAGAAAAAGAGAGAACAAAAAAGGGGTAGAGGGGCTCCTGTACAGTACCTGCTGTGCTTTTTAGAGGTTAAAAAATTTGTATAAAATTTCTTAAAAATCGTATTTTTTATAAATAATTACATATTTTTATATAAAATAAAAATCAAATAGATTTTAAAATAAATTTTAGAATAACGGTCTAAATTTAATACACTTGTATTATATTTTTTTAATTTATTTAATTTTTATTTTATAAAAAAATATATCATTATATTTTTTATAAAAAATATTATTTAATGATTTAGATTTAACATATGTTTCACATATATTTTTAGATTCATTTGATTTTTGTTTTATATAAAAAATATTTCATTAGATTCGTTTTAAAAAATATTATAATATTATGATTTTTAAAAAATTTTATAAAAAAATTTTGGCCTCTAAAAAAATTTGTACACTAAAAATTGATGTATTTTTTACACAATAATCCCCTCAATCTGAAAAAAAAAAAAAAAAGTGAAATGGCCATTAGAGTGTAGCTCTTTAAAGTTTATGAACAAATAAAAGTTTAGCGAATGGAACGTAGTTTCCACGCGCTGCAAATAGGGAAGAATTTTAGGTCTTTTCATGTCAATGAGAGAAAAAATAGTGGTCGGAAATTCATTTTAGCTTTTGATATTTTTTTTGTTTGTTATTACATTTAGAGTCCTTTCCATGTTCAGAAATTACTAGAAGGTACCATTTTTTTTTTAATAATATTATCAATCCTCAATTATTGTTGATATTTACTTATTCCTAAAGATATTGCAATTAACACTTGAATATGTAGTGGTGATCCATTTTTTTTAATTGATATGGTTAATTCATATAAATATATGGTTTGTTATTGATAATAACTACTATAATTATTTAGTCCCAATAGTTCAATTTTTAAAATCAATACCTGAAATATATATATATAAATATATGTCTTATTTGATAATATTTATAATTATTCAAATAAAAAATATTAGTGATGATTTTAGTATTTTTAAATAAAATACTAGAGTTTTAATTTGGGTTTGCTTTTTCAAGTTTATTGCAGCTAATTAATAAGTATTGATTAATTAAATACTCTATTAAAAGATGTTGGATAAAATTAAAATTTCAGAGGTTATATAATTATGATATTGTTAAGTTTAGTTTTTTTTTTTTTCAGCTAAGACCAACTGTGGATTTTTTTTTTTTTTTTTAATATTTCGTTGTAGTTCAAATTTCATTATTCAATGATATTCATATTTGTTCTTTTCTTAGACAAATCTTTTTTTTATATATATTTATTATTGTTTTGGTAGTTTATTTATCTTTTTTTTTTTTTACCTCCTTTATGGTATTTTTTTTTGTTGATTTATTATTTGATAGATAGTTTAATTATATCAAATTTGCATAAAGACCACTAGAAAAATCGAAAGATAATTATTATTTATTATTGAGTACAATTCAGTATTCTAAATCAAAATTATTGCAATCTTTTTTGTATTCTCAATTTATTTTGATATTAATTTTGATAAATTATAATATTTTGAAGCTTCATACCATTCTATTTTTTTCAGTTAATAAATATTTAATTTAAAAAAAAAGTTTAATTAATATGTTCACCATTTTTTAGTTCAAAGAAAAATGTGTGAAATTTGTATGTTGGACTTAATCAATTCTATAAAATCTTTATTAAAAACAAATGTATTCAGAATAATTAATTCGACCTCGTTGATATTAAGGAGATCATCTCACAACACCTTCAATTGGATATAATTTTATCGTCCATATTTTAATAATTAAAAACTGTGTTTTTTAATATAATATTAATTAGTATATGATATTTTCGCTAAAAATATTATTAAATGTGTCAAATTTTTACTAATTAAATTTTTTAATTAAATTTAAATAAATAATTATCAAAATAATTAAAACTAACCATATGAATAATTAATCTTTATTACTTATATGCGCATTACATTTTAATTCCTAACAAAATGGGAAATCTTCTTATGCATGAATTATTTTTTCTATATGATAAAGAATTATTTTGACTTTGTATTTTATTTTTATTAAAGTTTTTTTTTTAAATCTTTACCGTCCATATATTACCTCCACTTGAATAGAAACTGATTAATAAATGGCCTCTGGACCCTTGAAGATATATGTGACAACATGGCAAATCTCCAACCATAGCAAAAGCACAATTTTTTTTAAGAAAAAAAAAAAAAAACAATATTAGGGTTAGGAGAAGCTTTTAAGAATTTGTTAATTTTTAATGAAAATCAGATAAAAAAAGTATTATCAATCAACTAATAAAGTTATTAAGATTGTGATGTTGATTTATATCGAAAAAGAAATAATAGTGATGGTCACATTATTCTATTATACTATATAAAAATCGTCCTTATATTCATTAATTAGCATAATTTTTTATGGTCATTAGGCAATAATTTATGTTCTAAAGAAAATAAATATTTTATGATTTTTATCACATTTTTAGTTAATACTTGTATTACTCCATTTATTCCTTTATATATATAGTTATATACTTATGGTATATTCAAATTCTTGAATAAAGAGCACGTACTTCCAATTAATTATTATCAACCAAAGTTGGACTTTTTTTTCATTGTAAAAGTTTTAATGATTTTGACGTTATTAGAAACTTAATTTTAAATGGGTTGGAAAAAAAAATTATGTATTAAATTTAAATAAATTATGTATAAATTTTTCTATAAATTTTTTTTTTTTTTTTTTGTTGAATGATTCAATATATCTGAATTACTTCATATCTTCATCCTGATTATTTTCTTTGTATTTAATGCTTCAAGATGAAAGAACTAATAGGATATGAAAATTAATTTCATTATTTATGAGATGGAAAATTGTAATTATAAATCAAAGAATATATGGCATATCTTAAATTTGTATTCAATCAATGAAATATTGACCTAACAAAGATATTTTGATTTAATTTAATGAGATAAAATATATAATATCATAAAGATATTATTATTTAAATAATTAAGTATTTGGTATGAGTTAAAAGTTTCGAGTTTGTTAGACAAAAAGAATAGTTCTATTAGGATATTTGAGAAAAATAGCTTAAGGACATGTGAGGAATTTGAATGATTAAATGTATAAAATCTTTGAATTTTATTTAAATTTAATTTTTGGCATGAAAAAAATTATTATAAAATTATAAAATTATAAATTTTGTCGTATGGCAAATTTTATTAAAAATAATAATTTTGAAATTTCATCCTTTAGATGAGATTTGACAAAATCTTTCAATTTATTATTTGAATGATTTTATTATTTAAAAATTATTTTCTAATTTTATGAATTTAATTTATCATATCAAATATCATCCATTTCATATTTATGTTTTATAATTCTATAAATTTAATAAATTTCATTAATTTTAAATATTTTCAATTCAAACAAATCTTAATCATTTCTTTAAAATAATAATAGTAATAAAAGAATTGCTGCACTGTCAGTTCGTCCCTATAAAATAAGGGAGGGAGGTGATAAGCATGTGAATTTTACGGGCCATGAGAGGCGCGTGAATGTCGATTGTTCCAGCTTTCATATACTTGCCAGCCTAACAAGGTGGACAGGAATGAATAGCAGTACCTACTCTAAACACGTGGCACTCAATTTGAGGTGCAAATGAATCCATAGCCGCTCACCCTGGTATTTACCTTTCTATAGACACATCTTGACCGTTCAATTTTAAAAGAGTGATAGTGAGATTCTGCTTGCCGTCTGAAATCAGTAACAAGAAAAATCAATTTCAAAGCAAATTATATGAGGAATAAGAAGGACATACGCTATAAAAATGGAAATAATTTTTCAAATATTATAAAGGGAAAATTGAATTTCAATTTTATAAGATGAAATAACTAACTTTCATTCATAAAAATAAATTATATAATTAACAGAAAATAAAATACAAAATTTTATAAATTATAAATTATTTTTTAATTCAACTCTAAATATAATAATATTCATAAATAGCGATAAACACACTTCACTCAATAATTATATTATCTCATAATTTGATTTTTATATTTTTAAACGAGTCTATTTATATAATATTTTCATTGAAATTTTTATTATTAATCCTATATAAAAATAATAATAACAACTTCAAAATTAGAGGGTAAATACTTTCACGAAAGTATAACAAATAACTCCATTCAAATATAATAAAAAAAAATATAAAAACAAAAACGAAATACTAACAAATATGCAAAAATATATTTATTAAAATGAAAAAAAACGAAAAATAAAATAAAATAATGGAGCTGCTGTCAGTTTTTTTTTTTTTTTACAGTAGAAAACAACCCAAAACAAATAATAATAAAAAATTTGAGAAAAAAAAAATGGGAAGAAATGGCTAGAGTTTAGACTATTCATTATGAAAATTTCAAGTTAGTAGGAGGGAGAAGAGAATAGAATTTTATTTATAATTCTAATTGTAAAAAATAAATATTCACATCATGCTTTTTTTGAGCAAATCTGATAATTTATTTAAAAAATAATAATTTTTATTAAGATTAATATTTAATTATTTTAAAAGTTTGCTAATTAAAACAAATAATATTATTTTAAAAAAAATTAAATGATCTTTAATTTTGATTCAATATTTATCTTAATATTAGTTCGTACGTACGGTAATATAATCGTACGGTAATAATATTAATTTCCCCTCTCCCATAAGTTATGATTTCTTTTCATTCTTTATTTTATTTTACAATTTTAATAGTATTATCATTATTTTTATATCACATCAAGACATAATTTAATAGTAAGTATATATTTTTTTAAACAATAAATTTAGATAGATTCTCATTTTTTCAATATTAAAAAAAAAATATTAATTTTCTATAATTTATTGGAGGAGCTTCTTTATTAAGGAGGTATTTAGATAAATAATTAATAATTACCGATTTGAGATAAAATTATTTTTTTTCAATTAATAAAAATTATAATCAGCAATCGTAACTCTTACTTATTATCAAATTTTGTCGATTTAAAAAAAACGAAACAATAATTAATATTTATTTAAATATTTAATAATTTTTCAATTATTAATATATATATTTTTAAATAATAATTAACTTTATAATTCAGCATTCAAACATCCTCTTATTTAGCGGGCCACTTAAACCAAAAAGCATTGCCAAGACTTGTATATATACTATTATCAGTGGAATCCTAAGGAACTGGGACCAAGTGTTACCTGTCATTACTTTTAATGGCATTTCTTGATAAATTAACTTTAACATGATGATTAATATTCATGAAGAATAGGGTTAAAATATGCCAAATCAAGTTATTTATTTTTTAAAAAAAAATGCCAATTAATGGGTGTGGACTATGGAATTAATTAATTTGATTAAATAAGCAAAAATAAGTTAAATTAATAATATAACAATATATAGTATTACGTATATAAAGAATAGAAGAAAATAAAGTCGTTTTACTGGCATGAAACATGCGAACAAATTGATGAAAAGATCTACACAGAAGGATGAAGGCAGCCATAGTTAATCATTCACACTAATCATTCACTAGAGTGATTATTAACAGAAATAGACAGCAACCTGCCATTCTTAGCATGAAGACAATTTTTTTAGAATAGTCCTCTTCTCCACGTGATTGCAAGGAAAAGCAAGTAGTTTATGCGTGATTGCTATGAAAAAGAAGTAATTTATTAACAAACGGAAACTCTTGCACATTATAAAACCAAAAAGATAAACCAACTTAAGTTGTGCAATGGCGG
Source organism: Aleurites moluccanus (assembly GCA_948193065.1). NCBI lineage: Eukaryota > Viridiplantae > Streptophyta > Magnoliopsida > Malpighiales > Euphorbiaceae > Aleurites > Aleurites moluccanus. The sequence goes on along the minus strand of CANXYC011554093.1, from coordinate 48,007 downwards.
ATCCAGAATTTTAGATCAGGGAAGACGAAAATTTAAAGCATCATTTTTTATGGAGTTATATATATTAAAGTCTTAACTATACAAAATTTTAAAATTAGAGAGGTTAAAACAAAAAGTTTAGAAAAATATGAAAAAATAAAAATTTTGGAAGACAAATATAAAAAAATTTAAAATTTTAGATACAAAATTAAAAATTTAATGGGTCATCATAAAAATTTTTAGAGTGAGAAGGATAAAAATAAAAAATTAAAAGGATAAATATAAAAAAAATAAAAAATTAACCATTTATATCCGCGAATACACTCAATGCACTTATTAAGAAAAATTAAAAAAAATATTGTGTTTCTTCATATATATATATATATATATAATAAGTATTTATTTTATAAAGAAAAACTAATTTATTTTTTTTACTTGTATCGAGAAGTCATAATTTTTATTATTAATTATCCTTATTTTTTTAAAATATATAAAGGTGAATACCTACTTTAAGATTTTTGCAAGAAAAATTGTATTTTCATATTACAACTTACTCATTTTTTTTATGCAAATGAAATTAAATGATAATGATAATTTTTGGAGTTGTATGTAATATATATATATATATATATATATATATATATATATATATATATATATTGGCCTAACCCCTTAGGCCCTATTATAATTAAATTCTATTTTAAAATTACTAACTCTAGATAGTAATTAATTGAAAGTTATAAATTGATATCAAATCTGCTACACTTTCAATGTGGAGTCATGGACTGCTTAAACTTTTCAAACCAATATATCACCTAACTAGACTGATGTATTTTTTTTTTTTCTTTTAGATTGTAATGTTCTCGTTATAACTCGCCTAATTATATTTTATAATTGAAACTAAAATTTAGCTTATGATTGATGTTAAATATTATGATTTATTAGTGTTCCAAACATTTTTATTTTGAATTATATTCTACGAACATATACATATAAGTCCATCACCTCCACACAATTTAAAAAAGAGGTTTCTTAATTTATAAGAAATATACGCATAGAGCAAATTGCTTGGAAATGGTCTAACCCTAGCTTGGTCAAAAGGTCATATTTTTGTTTTTTCAGCAGTACATAAAGTGCAAAGGAATAAGACAAATGAAAGTGTTTGCTAATATCAAGGTCGAATTTATTTGCCACGTCCCCAACGGGACAGCAGGTGAGAGCAATTTGGTATGAGATAAAAAGTTGCTACATTCGAAGCTCAGTAACGTAAATTATGTGATTAAATTATTTTGTTGTCTTGTAATTTTTGTAAATATTAGATTGCTGTAATGTTTGACCCTTAAAAAAAAAAAATCATTTGCTACAGTTAAAAGGTTGAGAATAATTAATTGTAGTAATTAGCTGTGGCGCTTTTGTTCTTTTTCTACACCATAAAGCTTTCATGTATATATATACTGAGCAATTCAATTTATTAATTAAGTTTAGAAAAAAATATTAAAATTTATAAATATTCTTTTTATATATATTTTTATTCATAAATTAAGATCTAAGATTGAATATCAAATAAATTTAATTAAAATATTAAAATTAATAACACATCCCTTAATTAGATGATAATTTCAAATCCGAATACCTTATTTCACAGTGTGTATAATATGTATATGAAGCAAACCCATATCAACATCAATGGTGCAGTATATGTTTTTACTTCTTTTAATAAATGGTATGAGATATCACTTTTTAGTTTTTAGGTTTTGCAATTGCTTGCTTTTTAGATAGAACAAAGGGATTTGGAAAAAAAATATATATAAAATAATATTATTAATACCATTTTAATTTGTATGCTTAATTAATTTCTAACTTTGATAAGTGCTTTTATAAATAATAATATTATTTATTGAATAAGGAAATCTTATTATAGTAGAATTTAGATTTGTTTTATAATTTTTTATAAAATAACTTTTATATTTATATTATTTGATAATTTATAAGATTTGATATAATACTTTGTTCTATAAAGTATATAATATCTCTGGTAAATATATATATACTACCAAGGTATTAATTTTTAATTACATTTATTTTGTTTATTAATCCTACCAAAGAGGCTGAATGACTTGTTCCTTATTAATTCCAAAAGGAGTGGGATAAACATTAAAGTTTTGGACTTTAGAATGTTTTAATTCCAACCCTACTATATTACAGTGAAAGGAATTCATATATATTGGGAGTTATCTAAACCAAAAACATTGGGAGTTATCCATTGCCAAGTTGGTTTAATCAAGTAAAAGAATAATAAAAAAGTATTATGATTGATGACCATATAATTTCAAATTTGAACTAAAAAGGGAAATACTAGAAGAAGGATTGGACATCATATTTCGCAATGATATGTTCATTTACACATGATCATTAATGATAATTTTTTTTAGGGGGATGATCATTAATGATAAGTTTGATTTTTTTTATATATATATTTTATAAAAGTATGGAAAAAAAAAAATCAAATTTTTTTGAGAAAAAATCTCTCAATTTTAGTCTATTAATTTAGAATGAAATTTGTTTTTTTTTTTAATAAAAAAAGAGTATTTCAATCATGAAAAAAAAAATGATACATCTAAAAAATTAATTAAAAAAATTACAATTAAAATGAATATAAAATTAATTTTAACCCTAAATTTTATTGATCAAATTATCAAAATAATTATATTTAGCTTAACAATTATAATTACCAAAGAGAAACACACTACACTTAAAATTTACATCTAACTTGAAATTGATCGTGAACTTGTATGAAATTTATTTTTAATGAATATTAAAAATTAAAAGGACAAGTTTCCAAGAAATGAGACCCCAAAATTAAGCAACCGCTAATATTTGTTCTGGCCCCACGTACCTTGATGATCTTTCACTAATAATTTATCAAGAGAGTAACAAAATTATAATTAATAGAGAGATATTTGAGTCCTAAATTATTGGTGGTCCGTCTAATAGACAATATACTTAAAAGCTATCATTTTCATTGTCTCTCTTAAGTCTTCTCTTTAGCAAATGCTCTTGCCATAACAACCCTTCTTGTTGTGATTAATAAATAGCATTGTTTGCCGGACTCATTTTCTTTACGACTTTACCAATTCCATGATTTGATTTTTCTTTTCATGGTGGGCACTATTGCTTTAATGCCCTTCTATGATTTCCAAATACCTTCGTAAGCTACTTGCAACTTCAATAATTTCTAACCGGGCCATCATCAACTATCTTATCTCTAAATTATGTAATATTAAGCAAATATTTGATATTTTCTAAAGTATACGTCGCCATCTTTATAAAAATAATATGTAAATAAATGATAAGTATAAAAGTAATTTTATTTTATTTTTTAACTCATAGTTATATAAAAATATTTATTTTGTTGTGTTATAACTCATGTTAAAATAATGATAATCTAATGATAAGTGTATATTTAAATGAATTCAAATCATATTTCTTGATTGATTAAAAACTTGCCACCTCTACTAATTACCATGACCTCCATTTGAATTTAAGTTTCTACAGAAATCTGTGTTAGATTGAAGAATTGTTCTATAATTAAGACAATGAAATACAGGTTTCCAATGTCTTCGAAGCACAGAGATAACAAAGACGATATAGCCTATTGGGCTTCTCACCATTCAGAAAAAATACCATATGCAATAGGTGACAAAAGATTGGGCCAAACTCCGTTAAGTTTTTGGGCCGTCCGTACACATAATACCACAATTGCATTATTGGTGATATCTATTTAAAAAATGATAGACTATGTTGATTGTCATGTTGCAAAGGAATTCTGTATTCTATATTTTCTCTACCCATAAATTGAGTGATTTATACACATAAAACCATAAAAATTACTAAAAATCATCTCATAATATAATTTTTGTGAAAGTTATCACATAAAATTTACAAAATTTATAACAAGTCTAATTATCCATTAAATTAAAAAAAAAAAAAATACAATATAACAATTATAACTGTTATAAATAAAAATTTATGAACTCACAAACTTCTGCAATATATCACAATAATCATCTCAATCTTATTAAAACAGCATAATCAGGTTACTGCTTAACTAAATATCACATAAACTCAAGTATCCTTCAAACTCAATATAAAAAACATATAACCGATCAAATTATACTGAATTATAGATAACGAAATAACAATTCGAAATCTAGAATTTAAAACATATTACAAGCCATAACTGTACTTATAAGAATAATATAGGAAAATCCCACTACTGAAGAATAAAAGCAGGGGTGACTCCTCAAAATCAATATCTCATGGAAGCTTAACCTGCAATATGAAAAATATCACTGGAAAAAGGAGCTTGAAAATTGTCGAATTCTGCATTTAAAATTCCTGTGACCAGTGACTTTTAAACGGAACGGGAGCCGTGCTCTAGTGGCATTTCACGGCGTGGCTCTGACACCGAGCTCGCCGGTCGATGGTCTTTTTGGTGGTGCAGCAATGTCGACTCTCAGTGGTCGGAGATGCGGTTTTTAATAAGCAGCCTCGGTTCTTTCTCTCTCTCCCTCTCTAGTTCTCCCAAGCCTTTATCTAGCTGGTGAGATAATTTTATATATAATTATAATTATTTTTAGGGTAAAAAAATATATATATATATTGACTTTTCAAGTTTTGAGCTAATAAATTCTTAATTTTTTTTTTTATTCATTTAAGGATGTCACTTTTTATTTTTGGGGCAAATAGATCTTAAATCAAATGGTGTTAAATTCAATATTTAATATCATTAAATTTAATAACTTCCTATATTTTATAAGAGGTTATTTATACATGGAGAAATGTTATAATACAACAGTAATTTTAAATAAATATTATATTTAAAATAATGATTTAATAAAATAATAATTAGGAGATAAAAAATTTTAATTTCTCCTATATATAGTCTATAATATTCATGGTACACGGTACCAAAATTAGCCGGATATACTTTAGAAACCTGGTCATATTTAAATCCAATGTCACAATGAAAGACTTTCTGATATGTTTTAAAAATTATTTTATGTCACATCGTGATTTACTTTAGCATCTTCCACAAAACTCTTATTTTTTATATAAACCAGTAGATTGGCAAGAAATGAAAAAAACACTTTCCTTACAATTTGGCTTAGAATAAGAATTTTGATGAACTTATTAAATAAATTCACTTGTCAATTAGATTAATAATTAAAAAAAAAAGGAAATACTATATATTAGATCCCATAGAGATTCTAAATTCGGTTCCCAAAATATGCCGTCCAAATAAAAACAAATTGGACAGCAGATTCACATCCCTGAATCGTAGAAAACAATGCTGTTATATATATATATATATATATATATATTGTTAGTATTTTTCACCAAATCAAACATGGCTACTGACTATGCAGAAGAAAGATGGGAAGGAACAGTAAGTGCAAAATTAACAGGGTGCAGTGCTGACCAGATATGGCCTCTGCTGGAGGATTTCTTCAACTTTCACAAATGGATTCCAGAAATAATAGATACCTGCTATGGAATTGAAGGAATATCAGGGCAGCCAGGCTGCATAAGATACTGCTCAAAAACATCGAACTCTGAAGATGGCTCCGGTGGCATGGTACTATGGGCACATGAGAAGCTGCTTTCCATTGACCCTATGGGAAAATGTCTTAGCTACAAGCTCATGGAAAACAATTTAGGATTCAACTCTCATATGGCCACAATTAAATTGTTACCTCAAGAGCAAGATGGGTGTGAGGTAACTTGGTCTTTCACTTTGATGCCAATTGAAGGATCGAGCTTTGATAATGTAGTTTCTATTTATGATTCTGCCATAAAAAACATGAAAAAACAGATTGAAGATGCTCTTCAGGTTAAAAACAATGAATAGATTTCTCTATTATGTATGAAAAGAATAATTCATTTACAACAAATTCATGCTATGCATGGTTCTGATTCCAATTTATATGTCATTTTAGTTGCAAAGAAGATATCAATTTTCATATATATAACCTAACTTTGACAAGGAGGAGCCCAGTTGGTAGGGTAGAGCAAACCGAACCAAAATTCTCAAAAACCAAATTAAACGAACCAGAATTTTTAAAAATCAAACCATGAATTGAACCAAATAAAAAAATTTATAAAATTAATCAAACCAAATTAAACCAACATATTTCAATTCGACTATTCAATTTTTTCAGTTTTTCAATAAAATAAATAAATAAATAAATAATTATTAAAAATATATATTTTTAAATATATATATATAAATAAATATAAAATATATACATATTTAGATCAATTTGATTATTTTAATTATTTTTAAAAAAATTAAATTAAACTGAATATATCAAAATCTCCAAAAAATAAACCAAACCTGAAATTTAAATCAAACCAAACCGACCAAATTAGATTCGGTTCGATTCATTTTCAGTTGGTTCGGTTTTTTCTCACCCCTACCACTTAGTCTGATAGGAACCTCACTTCTACATAGATCATAATTTCAAAATCTCAATGTCCAATGCATCAACAAGAAATGAAACTCTTAAGATTTTGATTATGAGTGGAAAGAGCACAGAAATTCATTAATTTCCAACTGATTACAATTTCAGTATCCCAAGGATTCAAATGGAGGTTCAAAAAATCTTGCTGTGAGCTACAGTCCGTAAGGCATCCATTAAATTTCAAGAGAAAAGACTATATCGATAAAATACAACCATGAACAGCAATTATATGACCATTTCCTCAACAAGATAAATCTATTGGTACAAGTGTGGCAGTTTCCACGGCCTTCATCAGCTCAAGTCTTCTGTCAGTATGTTAATCACAAATGAAGTGAAAGTCACTTATACGTGGCCTGCAGATTGTTAGGGTCCATCCCTCACAGAAAATGTATCGAAGAAGAAGCAATTTTATTCACCAGTGATCGAAAGCACAAGCAGGGCATCTCCTTGGGGCCAAAAGTTCCGAGCCGGATAATGTGTCAGGTTCTCTTCTGTGTTTCCAGAACTAAAACATCTACAAGCTGTCTTCTATTTCATCCGGTACATGCAACTTTTCAATAGCAGCCTGTTAATATATAAAGACATGAGAAGCGTTGAACAGAATATAACACTGCGTTAATGGAGAAGCAAAAGCATAAGTGCATTTCATATCCAGAGTTGGAAGTTCAGAGCTTTGGATTCTGTGAAGCCAAACAAAAAAAACAAGATACTATAGTTCAAATAAGTGCGACCATAATAAATGCGTATGAGATATCCATATGGTTACTTTAATTCTCGGTTAAATATGCATGGTAAACATTTTCCAATATGGATATACTCGTGATCTGGCAAACACATTCATGGACCGGTTTCTTAGTAACCCAAATAAACTTCCACGAATGATGTTCAATTCCATAGAATAAGTACGCCAATCACCTTAATTGTAGCAACATCTGTTGCAGAGGGTTTCAAATCCAAAGCAAGACCAAAGTGAAGCATTGCCTTCTCATGCATGTTACGCCTCTTATAGACTTTACCCATCAAAGCATATACACTGCTTTCACGAGGGGCATACTCTTTTAGCTCTTCTAGGACTTCAAGGGCTTCATCAAACCTTTCCAGGCTCACAAGTATATTAGCCTTTTGATACATGGGAAGAGGGTTTTTCTTGTCAGCTAAAATTGCCCTCTCTATCATCTCCAGAGCTTCCTCATTTTTCTGTAATGTAATATAAAAACAATTTCAGATAGCTGTAGATGATTAGGAGTCATGTATTCTAGAATATGAAATTCAATATACCACATGGCTTGACCTTTAAAGCATGCAAAGCCATCCCAAGATAAGACATTATAACAGAAGAACGTGGATTTATTTGGAAAGCCATTCGGAAGTGATGCTCAGAAAATTCAAACTTCTCTTGCCGAAGATAAACCATCCCAAGACCATACCAGGAGTTATAATGTCTAGCATCAATCCGTAGGGCACTCTGGTAACTCTTAATGCCACTCTCAAAATCCTCCAAAGCTACATATCTGAAGTAGAAAATTTATTGCCAGGAAAAAAAGGAAATCAATGGTTAAAAGACAAAATTCTACTCTTACAAAAAACAAATTCTCTTATCAGTTAAATCATATTGTTTGGGAAGTGAGAAGAAGAATTAAGTGACATACTCGTGACCACAAAGAGTGTGGGCATATGCAAATCTTGAACTAAGCTGCACAGCACGCTGAAAATTTTTCAGAGCCGTTTCATGGTCTTTTTGCAAACTATAGCAATTTCCCATGGCACACCTGCATATCCATACAAAATAAAAAAAAAATAAAAATAAAAAAAAATGAGGAGCAATGATGACAATGATAACAACTCAAGATGCTGAATACATCTACATCAATGGGAAACAAGTAGGCATTGTTTTCAGCATCAGCCAAGTCAAATGTATAAACTTGATAATGGACAGCATTATTATTTAACAAAAGCACGAAAACATTACCAAGATTGAGGAGCTAAGCGGTCAGTGGATATCAGCTCTTGAGCCAAGTAACTTAACTTCATGTCCTCCTTTAAATGCTGCAACAAATGTAAGAATAAATTCTGATGAGGCATGGAAATTGATATATATATATATATATATCATCTGGATTTTCAAAGGTTGGTCAAGACCACACAGCAGGTATTCCCTTGAAGCACAAGCATGTTGAGTTGGTAAGGCTATAATGGTGCATCAGGGCAAGTGCAAATGTGAAATAGGGGTTAAGAATTCAGCAAAAAAGAAATACAACATTCCTGTGCTAAGCATATTTTGTACATAAACAATGGAGTCATCATCACGAACCAACTTCCGTTACCAGAATGACTTTCTTATCTCCTGACTAGGCAAAGATAGATTCATAATAACACACCTAAATTAAATAACCTCCTGAAAAATGAGGATAAACAGAACTCACATAAAGAACAGTAGAATATATATCCAATCCTTCTAAACTGTAAGGTGATGCTCGTCGGGCAAGACTGAAAGCCCTATCAGCTTCTAAATAATCCACTAATTCGAAATATGCTTTTCCAACCTGCATTGACACACCAAATAGCATGTCAAGTAGCATGCCACATGCAGATAAGATGAAATTGTAGCACTACAATCATTACTGGTCCCACTATCCAACCATTAAAATATACCAAAATAATATTTTGTGATGAAAATAAAAAATGGAAAAACTGAAATTCAGTTCTAGAGAATAAGAAAGAAAAGGGCAAGAGCCAATCTACTAAAGTACAGAAAGGCAATTGATTTATAAAACTTCATGTTTTAGACCTCCTCCTATAATGAAATATAAATTACCATAGAAAAAAAATCAGAAAATGATCAAAAGGGAGATCAGCCTTAAAAAGGCAATAAAACAATTAATACATCTAGGTGCTAAACTCAGAAGTAACTCCCTGAAGCAACATTTGATATGAAAACTTCCTTTTGCACTGCAGATGACAAATTCCTATAGAAAGAAAGCCTTCATCCCCATTCTAAAATTTCAAAAGCTCATATTTTTCTTCAAGTGACAAGACTTATTTTTATTTTTCCTGAACCTTTCTAAAGATAACGAGACTGCCAAAATAAATACAGGGAAGGACAGCTTGGGTGTGTCTCTTAGTGCAACACATGAATTATTAGCTGCAGGAGAGGAACATAAAAATACACAGGGGGGGCAAAAAGGGACTAAAGCACAATAATTGATATTACCTGGGAAAGTACCCATCCTGTATTATAATGCTTGTATGGTAGTTTCATATAGACATCCAGTGCATCCTGTCATATCAAGAAGCAACTTAGATAATTATTACAGATGTTTTTCTCAGCGACTGATATACCATACCTGGCTCCTGTACAAGCAGGAAAGTCGATAGCCTTCCCCAAGAGTTCTCAAGAGGCCCAATATTTCTGAAGCACCACTTAATACCCTCGAGGCACTCAAGATAACTCCACCAACTGGTATAGATGCTCCTTCAGATTCAATAGATCGAACATCACTAGAAGGCGTTGAAGTAGAATTTGTTGTAATATTTCCATGTGAATCATCAAAAGTCTCATTGCGTATTCCTTAATAAGATTAAAAAAAAAAAAATCAAAGGCTTGATAAATCGTTAATGAGAAGCCACAAGGAAAAGACTTGCATTTATATGCTGAAAGAGTCCGCCAATAATTCTTTTATTTCTATATTAGTGTATAGCCTGGTTGCTTGGAAGGTAAAGAAATCCTGTAACTCTTGGGGCATGAAAATTCAGAAAAAGCCAACATCTATATAACTTGGGAGACTTTGTGCGGGTCTGAATTAAAGTAACGAGGACAGCTTATAGTTACTACTGACATAACTTCAATATTGAAATAAAACCATTTCAGCCAATTTCAATATTCATAAAGAAGATTCGAAAAATAGCAAAAAGCAAGAACATTACCTTCATCGCAATTTTCATTGCCCCATGACTGTCCTTTACGAACTGTCACAGATCGAAGTGCCATAGAGCTCAATTTAGAACTACCAAGATATTTAGAAGAGTTGCTAACTCCATTCCCTGCCACCAAAGTGGCACTTGTATTTGGGTTGGCTCCTGCTTCAGAAGCAAGTCTTGTACTTCGTCTAGGGCCAGAATCAGAAAATAACCTCCCAGAAATCTGAAAACAAGTGAAGGAAACATATGAAGAAATATTGGGAAAAGAAAAAACAAAAGGGAAGCCCACGAACTACATACAGAGGGATGTATCACATGTAATAGAAAAATAACTAGTGAAAATAATCAAGTCAATAGAATGAAAGGAGAGCCTACAAAAAATTTAATCTAATAAAAAAGAAAAATGCTTAAAGAAAACAACCAAGCTAATGAACTTAAGATTAATAACATCAATCCAGAAAGTAAAAGTCTCAGGGTTACTTACAGACAAGGGAGGCATTCCAATGCCAAAAATTTAAAAATCAGATACAGGAGAGATAAAACATGCAAAATTTTAAAGAGTAAGATGATACCTGGTTCCTATCATAAAAACTTGCATCATTATATAACATTTCCTTGGTTCAGTTTTAATTGACTGGTAGTTTCAAAAATTTTGAATGGTAACTCTTCTTGCTCACGTATAAACTTAGAAGCTAATGAGAATCTTCCCATTCAAGACACATAAAATCCACTAACATGCTGGCATTAATTTGCAAAATCTCCTAACTTCATGTCATATAATTTTCCTTAATGAATAGGAAACTGGATATGCATTTGAAAATTGGAATTAAAAAACTTACTGGTAAGTTCTAATAAAGGAAAACATAAGAACAGTGTGAAAACTTACAAGTTAGGATCAGAAGATATAGTGGAGGGAAGGGTAGGGAGGGGGTTAGGAAAAAATGTGAATGTGCAATTTTTAACCTTTCTTAATTTCCCTTCGTCGACAAATTTCCTTCGAGGTGCTTGAACATTAAAGTTCACAATTGACCTCTGAGAGTTATCAGCACCGAGTGTACTAGGATTTGGACCATTTGGCTGCGCATTTCTACACAAAGGTGGTGGGGCAACAGCTGACAACTGCAAAAAATTTAAAGAAACTCAGATGAAAGGTTAAACTGTAAATTGGAAAACACATAAAATGTGATAAACTTAAGTGTGATTATTGGAAGTCTTGAAAACAGAACCAAAATAAAGTAAACAAATTCTATGCCTTAATAAGTGAAAAAAAAAAACCATATAATACACTATCTTTGCTATAAATAATAAAGAAAAACAGTGGAAGAGAATGAAATGGAGTTGCGATATGCAAATAACATGTCAAGTAAACAAGAAAGAATAAGATGAGATAAGAGTTACTAGGTACAGGACTTGTTTGTGAAGAAAATATAAAGTCTGCATTCAGATCACAGGTTGGAAATTTAACGCAGGATAAGAAAAGATATAAACAGCATTGCAAAGCATAACCCAATTTAAGCCAGAGAAAGGCAAGCATCGTCTGCAAAGAAAATGAGGTTGGGATAGCCATGAGCGAAGCGAAAAAAGAATGAAGTTTCAGCAGATTTGTACAACGGCAGGTATTGTCCATAGAAAAGCACAATTGAAGAACATTTACAATGTACACATAAAGAAAATAGATAAATTTGAAATGCGATCTCAAATAAACAATAAAATCACATACTGTTATCCAGCAAAAGGCAATAAATATTAGAAGCAAGTTGGTCATTGCTTCAAAACAAAATGTACCATCTTAGCTTGCTTTGAAGTTATGTTAGAAAAGGAAAAGCAAATCACTGTATACTTTGTATGAACTGTTAACTTCATATAGTTCACATTGTCATACCTGTGTAGCCATTGGTGAAGGAGTATTATAAAATGGCAAGTTTGGAGGGCCACCATTAGAAGGTTGATTAACAGCTCCTCCTAACATTGCAGATGCAGGGACATCTCTTAGGTTATTGCCCTGTGTGTGCTTCAACTGCCTTGGACTAACATCTTCTGAGCTGAAGTTTCTAGCATAGACTAAATTACGATCCTCATTAGGGATATGCATATTTTGGGAAGCTGATGCATGGTTTACGTATTGCTTTTGAATGCAAAGGGCAGCTGCTTCACTGAAAAATGCAGTTGCCTCTTCAGCAGCACCTACAACGTTCAAAAAGAAAGGGCTTTTAAATAAGCACATATACACTAAGAAAATGAAACTCCATTTCTCAACTACAAGAACTTCTTTAAATTTGAGTAGGAATGCTGGAAACACAGAAAAGCAAAGAAAATAGAGCCACATGGGTGTTAATTTCATTGAACAGACCTAATATGCACAGCTCCTCATATGCAGCCCAGAGCAACGGATCTATAGCCAAAGCTTGCTTGAAGTGATGAACGGCACTTTTCCTTCTATCAGTATACCTAAACCAGATAAAATTTGATGGATGAGGAACTGATATGCTATAATACTAATATATTATCTGGATAGCAAAAGCATATCAATAGATCACCAAATAAAAATCAGTATTTCAATAATTACAATGGCTCATAAATTCAAATATGACACCCAATACATAACATAATTTCTCTTCAGGAAGGTGTTAGTAAAAAGTTATCAATAGAACTTTAAAATATTACCTACGTTTCTATAGTGTCTGAAAGGAAAAACAAATAGTTCAACAAAGAGATTTCAGCAACAATAAAAATCCTACATGGAAACATATATTCAGCCACTTCCATTAACTTCTCAAGTTTATGCTAAGGAAGTTGCAGAAATCTTTTGATGAGGTAATAACAGGAACAATATTATCTTACTTATCCTTTTATTTTAAAATCAAGTTAAATGCGAATACAAGTCTTCACTTTAAAATGAAGGTTTTAGGCCACCTTTAAATATACAACGGCCGCTTTAATAACAAGGATAACTCCATTAGGGTGTCTTTGGAGCACTTAAATCTATCTCGCAAAAGGCAATAGAGTTATGGGAGTAACAAAACTATCTATGAGAAAAACAGAGCGCAACCTGTGAATAAGCCCAAGAAGGTAATGCCCAGCTTCACTATTAGGAACCTACATAGAGAAGACAGTAAAATAATGAGCAAGTCATTCTTGTCCCGTAAAGGATGTCAACAAGCACAAACTAATACCCAACATGCAGCAATAACCTAAGACTTTATATAGAGATCTCAAATTCATATCATAAACTTGTCTTGGAATAAATGAAACTACAAGCAGGTTATTTAACTTTTATTACATTTTCTAGACAATCTAAAGAATGATATGTGAATATTTGTCTTGGGAAAAATATTCCAAATTGAATAATAAAAAAAGATATAAATGACTTATAAGTGAGTGAGTGTTGGGTCTAGCACAAGTCAATTGATTTTATACAAGTGGATTTCAACACTTGCCTGTACGGACCCATAGATTTTAATATGGTATCAAAACTCCATACCCAAATGGACTAAATTCTGGAACCCATGTTCAAGCACCCATTGTTGGACTGACATCGTCAATCCAAACCAAAACTGAAAAACAAATTTCAGCCAATCCATTTGCGAGTAAGTGTCAACTAGCTTGTTGATATTGGACTACGGGTCAAACCCCATTGCATTTGAAGAGGGGCACTAGGAAAAATATTTCATATTGAATAATGACAAAAGATATAAAGGACTTATAAGTGAGTGGGAATTAGAACTAGCACAACCCAATTGATTTTGTGCAAGTGTGATTTAACACTTGCCCACTTATAAGTCTACATGTGTACCGGCACTTGGACTTTAATATGGTATTAGAGTTTCATGCCCAAACGGGTTAGATCTTTAGATCCATGTTCAAGCCCCCGTTGTTGGACTCATGATGATGCCAATCCGAACCAAAACTGAAAAAGATATGTCAGTCGATCCATTTGTGAGCCAACTCTACACTCCAATTTGTGCTTTTCCTTCAATCCAGTAATCATGTGTCATAAAGGCCTGATACATGTGCGAATTTAATCAATTATCTAATCAGTCGTCGCTCTCAGTAGCCGTGTGTCAGTAGGCCTGACGCATGTACGAATCTAAATCTAAATTGACCATTTGTTATCTCGGTGATCAACTCTCAGTCTGTTGTACCACGTTCTAGTTAAGACTTTAGCACGTGTCAAAATGGAATGTTAGAGTTAAAGATCCCACATTGAAAAAACAACAAAATATACAGACCCATGGATTTTAATATGGTATAAGAACTTTATACTCAAACGGGTTAGATTCTGAGACCTATGTTCAAATCACAACTGGACTAAATCTGAAGAAGAGATGTCAGACGATTTGTAAGCAAGTATTAACTAGCTTGTTGATGTTAGGCCACGGATCAAGTCCTGTTGCACTTGAGGAGGTGTGTTGGGAAAAATATCCCACTCGAATAATGAAAAAATATATAAAATACTTATAAGTGAGTGGGTATTAAATGTAGCACAAGTCAATTGGTTTTGTATAAGTGGGTTTCAACACTTGCCTACTTATAAACTCACGTGCGTACGGGCCCATTGACTTTAATAACCTTTAATTCTTTTGGGAGAAAAATAAATTTTATAAATAACAGAAAAATGTCTTCTTTATGAAGAATCTCAAATATACCTCTGCACCGGGCTCGTTAGTGGGACATAATGCTGCTTCAGCTTCATTTAAAAGATCCATTTGAAAGCATGATTTCGCAAACAAGTAGCGGGATTGTGCCATTTGCTTGCCTTCAAACAATAACAAACAAAGAAGAATAAATCATAAATAAGCAGCACCTTTTTTTTTTAGGAAACACTGGCAACAACGAAATGATGCTTAAATAATAACAAAGTGATCTCAAGTCAAAAACAAACTGATGAATGGTAACACGGAAATTGGTAGCATATACCTTTTAGAATATGATATGCAGAGTAAGCTTGATTATTTTGCAGATAGCATCCAGCTAACAATTGTAAATTCATCTGCATATGTGAAAACTTAATCATTGAGGAATAAAGCAAACTAAGTAGAATGAAAAGAAAAATAAATACATAATTTTTCCTACATAGAGCTGCATCTTAGACTAAGATAACATAATCATTCCGCAAAATTAAGGCCCAAAATACAGAAAGTAGCACAAATATTTGAGTAATAGAGTTAGAGCAGGATAATGATACGTGCCATTCCCAAAATGGGTTAGTAAATGATCATACATTATCATCTAATAATTCATATTTCATTTCACTATCTACAAAAGTTACATAACCAAATTTGTTTTAATGCTATAACAGTGATGAAAAACTTCTTTTTCTTGAATCACACAGAATTTCATAACTTACAAGCATTCGTCACCTCTAAATATTTTAAATTGAAACACAAAATGGATGCATTAAAATGTCAAATTAATAAAACAAACCAATAAAAAACACAAATTGTAATGCCTCTGGAAGTTCTAGCTACAGATGAACTTTTTTTTTGTACCCTAAATTTCCAAAAACAACAAAAATCAGGGCTAGTTAAGAGTTCCAGGTCCCAATTTATTTAGTCTCTAATGTCGAATTACTCTTGAAATTTTGAATTTCTATCAATTAAGTTGATTATGTATGCTTGTAGAGCCATTACTAGAAATACTTAGTTTCTTATTTTAAGACATTCTAAATAAAGGAACTTAAACCAAGCTAACTACGATGATTAAACCACAAATGAAAAATCGATTCACGAAAAAAAAAGGAAAAATTAAAAAACTAATTAGCAACATAAACAGCTAAAAATATAAAAATACATCAGAAACCGATTTCCTCGATTAATAATTATGCTATTTTTTGTTCCCTATAAACAGTGGGAAAATGAGAAGCACAGTAGGTAGAAATACACATCTCTCTAATACTATTTTTGACACACAAAAATAAATTATATAAAAAAAAATCTACTCTATTTTCCTGCGGTTTCTAATTAACCAAACAGAATGCTTCGAAAATTCTTTTTTTTTTAAAAAAAAAAAAAAGAAGAATGAAGAAATTAGAGCTTTTAAGAAAATTAGTACCTCCGAGGGGAACTCGGCGCATAGACGCTCACACATGAAAATGGCGTTACGGTACATGAAACGGCGAAGACTGTTGTTTACACAGTCTATCAGTATCGCTTCCATGGCTTCGATTTCAGATGGAGCGAGAGGGGGAGAGAGCATGAAAGAGGGATTTTTCGGTTTTTTGGGGGTTTCTTTGGGTTCAAAATAGGAGGGCACGTGATACCTTTCGTTTCAAATAATCCGTCACGTGACTTTGATTTGAAGGTGAATGATTAATTGTTATCTTTAAAATGTTTTGATAACACTTTCTTTATGAAAACGAGACATAATGCTAATATTATAAATATAATTCAAAATTAATATTGCAATTATTTCTTTGTTAAAATTTTTGTATTTTTTTTTAAATTAATGTAGAAGTTAAAATTGTTAATATTAAAATAATAGATATTCAAGTATTAATTATAACAGAAAAGTAATTGGTTTTAGTTATGCCAATCATGGTTGCTTTTTTTTTTTCCTCTTCATTTTTATCTAATTTATTTGTAAGCATAGTTCTACTTTTAACATTAAGTGTAAATTTAATATTTAATGACTGAAATAAGTTATAAAGCATAATTTTAGCTCATATTTATATAATTTCATCAGCTAACTCATAAATTTTTTAAATTTTTTAAATAAAATTATCGAATATAAAATTTTATAAAATCTAATTTATTTATATTAAATATGACCTTAGATAATGTACATTATAAAAACATTTTAGGCTGAATCAATAAAAAATTTGAATTCCTTATAGTAGAAAAAAAAATCATAATCGTTTTATAATTAAATTTTAAATAATTTATAAAAAAACATAAATAAAATTTAAGGTTAAATTACAGTTATTCTCCTAAATTTATCACTTATATTTATCATTATTCTTAAATTTAAATTTAATACATAAAAATTTATTAATTTTAATTTAATTATAATCATTACCATCTATTTTATTTTTAAATTCATACTCATAAGTGATATTTTCATTTATTTTTTTTTAATTTTTTTCATGTTTTATATGGTGTCACATCCAAATTTTTTTAACTGAAACCCTTTTCTCATAAAGCTCAATGCCCACCACCACCATGCCTCCTCACCTAACCAACTCCCTTTGATAGAAATTTTCTGTTTCTCGAGAACCAAACAAAAAGTAAAAAAATGATAATATACAGATGAAAGATTTAACTTACAGCAAAAAATTTCCAAAATGCATTTTGACATGGAACCTAAATTTTTCAGCTGTAACATGTACAGCCATAGTTCAATTTTCTTTAAAGATCAGTAGAATCAAAATCCCATAATCTAGTGCTTGTAGAAGCAAAACATCGATGAGATTAGCAGTTCATGGTATGGACTCTGTCAATTTTGAACTGACCAGACGTAGACATGAAGAAACTTAAGGTAAGGGTTAAGGTGTCATATTAGTGGGTTTCAGAGATAACGATAATAAATATTAACCAATATTTGTCATATGAAAAGAGAAATTATGGCCTTTTATTTGTAATTCCTAATTAAAATCAATTTTTTTTTTTTTTTTATTTCACCATCTTAAAAGATAAGGGCTTTATTTATCACACTATCTCATTTATTTGCTTACCTTTTTTTTTTTTTTTTTTTGAAAGAAAGCTAGAATTCGAGAGTTTTTGTGTTTTGAGTAATAAATTTATGTCTGCTGAGTTTGATTTGGCTGTGATTGTTCTATCGAAGCCCTGACATTTTGTTCTTCATCATCATCAATCACTTTTCTTTGCTGTTTGGTATTCTTTGTTGCTGTCTTTTTTGTTATTATACGCTTCTCTGTTGTTTTCAATTTGGGGTTATTGATTGTTTCGATGCTTTTGAGATTAAAAAAAAAAAGTACATGGGTTGGTATTTTGTTAGTTGGTTTTGTTGCGTTTGTTAAATATCTAATAGTTTTTTGGGGGTTTTGATTTGGGTTTTATAGGATTTAGTCAAGTGTTTAAGGGATTTTCACATAAAGAGATTATTTTATTTATTCATATTCTTGAGAGGAGTTTTTACTTACCATATTGATAATCTAAGTTTTTTTCTTCTTTTCATTTCTCTTGATGTTTTTCTTTTTTATTTTTGAAATTTTTTTTGGGTATCATTGAAGGGTTTTATATTCATTTTTTCGTAATGTCAAAACTAAGAAAACAACATTTGAATCAGATTAAACATGAACAAAATAATTGATATTAAATCAATCTTTCTTAAAGAGTTGAAAATTAGGAAAATCAGTATCATAAAGAGGGTAAGAAGTTAAGATTTTAATTGGAAGAAGGAATATATATATATGTATATATATAGCAACTCTTTTGGTGTCAAATATAATGATGAAACATATGAGTTTCGATGAGCATCAGGTTGGAAAATGATAAAAATGACAACTATTACAAATAAATTGAAATTAAATGATTTTTATGTAATAAATTGAAATTTAGAAACAATAATAAATTTAAGTGATAAAGCCACCCATTTAAAAGTACCATACGTGGTTCAAATAAACAGTCAAATCTCTATTGCCTTAGTTAATTCAAAAGATGGAAATCTAAAAGACTAAACGGCAGTTTTCTATTGCGTGTAAACGACCGAAATTAAAGCCTATTATTGGTAATGAAATTACATTTATGGGCCTTCCCTTTGAACCCATTTTAGTCTATTATCATTAGATGTTATTTCACATAATCGGCCTAGCCCATTGTCTATAACAGCCTTTTGTTCCTTACTCCTCAGCCCATAAATCGAAATAAATATTTTTAATATATTTTTCTATTTCTTTTTCCATTTTTCCTTGCCTTTTCCTTTATAGAAAAACAATGGTAAATTTATTTTCAAATGTCCAAAAGTCATAACCCTTTCAATCCCCTAGCATCTTATATGAACTATTGGTCATAATTTGGTGGAAAAATAGTAAATGCAATAATAAAGTAATAACAAAGTAATATATATAGAAATAAGCTTAATTCCTTTCATAAAATTATGTGATGCCCAACCAAAGTTAATAATAGAAAAATTTTAATGTTAATTTCACTTTTCAACTCTCAGTTTCAATTGGTAAATGACTTTTTTTTTTTCAAATATAACATTAATAGCTACATAATATTTATACAATTAATTACTGTTATTTTTAATATAAATTTGGGTATAATAAATAATAAAGAAAAAATATACAAAAATAAATAAAATAATCCCAATGAATAGATACTGATTTAGATTTTAAAACCAAATAAATGGATCATTTATTTCATTTTTAAATGATCTTTACATATATCTCATACATTAAAGTTCAAAATTTTCACTAATCTATACATCAAGATTCAGAAAATTTCACTAATTTATTTTTGGAAGAGAATAAAGAACAAGAAAAATTAACATGGAAAGAAGAGTGAGAAAAATTAACATGGAAAGAAGAGTTTCAATTCAACAATTTGCTCTAAGTTAATCACCCTCCCCCAATATAATACAAATACACACACACACACACGTATACACAAAGAATTGAAATTTTTATTATTTAATTTTCTTTTACCAAAACAAAAGTTATGGACTTCAGTTCGAACTTGTTGCTAAACTATAAGCAGGAATCTTAGCTAGCCTTTGCCGCCTCATATCTACTCTCACCCTCTCAACCTCTTGCCATAATCCTCTGCTAGCATATATGTTAGACAAAACCACAAAAACCCCATCATTCCAAGGTTCCAACTCCTGTAAATGCTTAGCAACCCACTCTCCCACTTTCACATCCCCATATTTTTCACAGGCACCCATCAAACACCCCCATATCACCACATTTGGCTTCATTGGCATCCCCTCCACTATCTTTCTAGCCTCTTCAAGCAGCCCCACTCGGCCAAGCAGATCCACCATGCACCCATAGTGTTGCAGTTGTGGAATTATCCCATAAACATTCCTCATCATATCAAAGAAATATCTCCCTTCTTGTACCTTACCGCCATGGACACAAGCACTTAGCACCCCAATAAAAGTCACATGGTTAGGCTTAACCCCAGCTTCTATCATGCAATGAAAGCATTCAATTGCTTCATTGACATACCCATGCATTGCAAAACCCACTATCATTGATGTCCAAGATGACACATTCTTTTGGCTCATTCTTGAAAATACCCTGTCAGCTAAGTCCATTCTACCACATTTTCCATACATGTCAACAAGCGAATTCAGCATCAAAATATCCGATTTCTCCAAATTATTGGCATGGAAAACATATTTATGTAATTGAAGAGCCAAATTCAAATCCCCTAAACTCCCACAAGCCGAAGTCACACTAACCATGGTAACATCATCGGGCTCAAACCCACATTTCCTCATCTTTATAAACATCTCAATCGCTTCCTTGGCACGCCCACCTTGACTAAGACCACTTATAATAGCATTCCAAGAACCCAGTTTTCTATTAGGATTTTCGTCAAACAACTTATACGCATTTTCAAATTCTCCGGTCTTTGCATACATACTTATAAACCCACTCTCGCAGAACTCATTTAACTCAAGGCCGAGCCGTATTGCAACAGAATGAAGCTGCCTACCGATCTCAGTAGCGAAAAATTGGCACGCAGCTTTTAAGATGATGGGAAGAGTATAAGAATCAGGGAAGGTACCTGCTCGAGACATGGATACATAGACTTGCAATGCATTGGAAGGAGCATCTAGTCTGGTATAAGATCTTATTATGTTGTTCCAATGAAATGGGGCGGGATAAAATTCTAGCAAATAGGTCCGGATAATATGGGCATAAATTTGGTTCAATTCATGTAAGTTTGCGCAATTTGATAACTGGGTTGCTATGGTTTTTGCTGGGTCTTGAACCGAATGTGGTAATTGTGATGGGATTTTTGGAACTTGGGCAACAGAAGATATAGCGTTAAAAGCAAGACTGTGAGTGAGATTGTATGAAATAATCAAGTGTTTGAATGCTGAAGATTTGGAGAAGCCGAGGAGAAGATGGTGGAAGGAGATCATGTGGAAATGTGTTTGCGCCTTTACAGTTATTTGATGGGTTTTCGGCTTCCTTTATTTTTGCGCTGGTTGAGTTAAGCGGGCCAAGGCCAATAAATATATACATTTTTACATTAACAAATAGAATTAGTAATTTTGATCTCTACATAATAATGAACCAAGGCCATTCCTTAGCCTCACTTTGAAAACTTAAATTTTATATATAAAGGGTGTTTGGATAGGAAGTTAAACGCTATAAGTTGCGTTTTAGGAGGAAGTTAAGGAGTTTTATGATTTTTAAAATATTTGGATAAAGAAAGAAAACTAGATTATTTTTAAAATTTAACGTAAATTTTAAAATCTGGTGGAGGAACTTTATGATAAACGCTCGTTTTTAATAAAATTGATTATTTTAATAAAACACTTGTTTTTATCCAAACACCCCCATAATAAAATTTAAGTTTTTTTCAGTTAAAAAATAATAGTAATGAAATCACGTTAATATATATATATATATATTTGCAAAAACTCAATTAATTTAATAAATTTAACTATTAAAAACTTAAAACACCATTATTTAAATTAAATATGAATTTTTGATATAAAAATAAAATTAAAAAAATTATTATTTTTTAGTTTTCAATTGTTTCAGATAATAAATTCATATTAAATACATTAATTCTAAATTAAAATATGTTAATAAAATTGAATTTTTTTATATATAATTTATTCTAAACAGCGGCTAAGGTTAATGAATTTATCATGGAAATTTACTTCAACAACCGACACCTAATTATCCCTAAACTTCATTACTTCAGTCTTCTTTTCGGGTTCTGAAGTTACAAATTTTAGGGATAAAGTGTATATTAAGTAGATTTTAGAGTTGTTTTGTAATTAATCCTAAATAAATATAATTTAGTTCAAATAAAATAAAATAAAATTTAGGCCCATTTATGAGCCCAAATCATGTCATATCAAAGCCCATTTAGACATCTTTCTCCTCAAAATCGATACGCAGAGAGAATCAAACAGCGAGTCAGCAAATTTATTTTGGAAGCTTCGTTGCTAATCTGTTATTCCCTTCAATACCAAACCGATAGCATCTCCTCAAAAAAAAAAAAAAAAAAAAAAAAAAAAAAAAAAAAGAAGAAGAAAAAAATCCGATAGCATCCGTTAATGGATGGCGTTAACCAACCGCCAAGGGACTCGAATCCCGAAACCGACGATCAAACCATAGAAATCGATCCGTCAAGCACCGTTCTTGACCTCACCAGCTTTCAGCTCCATGATCTCGACTCAGTCGAGTTATCTCCGGATCTTGCAGAGTTGGACTTGACCGCGAATCGCTTATCGAGCTTGGACCCTAGAATTGCTCATCTGTCTAACCTGAAGAAGCTCTCTCTTCGACAGAACCTGATCGACGATGCTGCATTTGAGCCTTTCTCCAGCTGGGAAGCGTTATCGGGCCTTGATGTAACTTATTGTTTGCTTTATAGTTCTGTTTGGTTGCGGAGAAAATGCAAGAAAATTAAGACGAATATAATTTATATTTTGGATTAAAATATAAGTGAACAAAATTTTATTAATATACATTTTTTAATCGATAGTCTAATCATTGACAACTCAACTATAATTGGTTTGATGGTCAGTTAGTGTTTTTACCAAATTAAGCGCAAGACTGCCTATTGGGCATGTCTGTTAAAAGTTTTCATTCGCTTATACTTATTTTGCTTTAACTTTGAGTTGATTTTTGCAGTATACTTTTGTGTGTGACCTTTGATTGAGTTCTTAATTTGGGTATTGATTTTGTTTTCTGTTCGGTGGAATGCCAGAAAAATTGACAGGCTTTATTTTTTTGCAGGAGCTGGTGTTGAGGGATAATAAATTAATGAGCATACCTGATGTTAGCATATTCAAAAGGCTTTTGGTTTTTGACGTTTCTTTCAATGAAATCAGGTCCTTGCAGGGATTGTCCAAGGTCTGTAATACTCTGAAAGAACTCTATGTATCTAAAAATGAAGTTACTAAGATGGAGGAGATTGACCATCTTTATCAATTGCAAATTCTTGAACTTGGTTCCAACAGATTACGGGTCAGTCCTCGAATGTTTTATTCAATATTAATAATTGGGGGCACTAGTTTATTTATGCCCAACTTTTCATTTCTTTGCTTGTGAATGATGGAGTAGGACACTCATGCATGCCATATCCTCTTGCCATTGTGTCTGTGTCGGTCAAAAGTGGGAGATAAAGTGCAAAACAGATGGATATTATAGTGTAGAAATTAGAATTTTTTGGAGGATGGTCTCAATCTAAAAGCAATTACTTTGGTGTTTCAGGTGATGGAGAATTTGCAAAATTTAACAAATTTACTGGAGCTGTGGCTGGGACGGAATCGTATCAAAACAATTAACTTATGTGGGTTGAAATGCATAAGGAAGCTTAGCTTGCAAAGCAATCGTATAACTTCTATGAAAGGATTGGAGGTATTTTGAAAATTTTCTTGGCAGTGAGAAAAGCTCTGTTGGTATCCTGTCACATAAAAGTCAACCTAAATTTTGTTTTTTACTTTTTTTTTTTCGTTCCCTTTTATTTTGTCTGTGCTCCAGGAATGCATTGCTTTAGAAGAGCTGTATTTAAGTCATAATGGCATTGCCCGAATGGAAGGCTTGTCAACCTTGGTCAACCTCTGTGTACTGGATGTATCATCTAACAAACTGACTTCAGTGGATGACATTCAGAACCTGACCCAGTATGTATAGTTCTTCTTCCCACCCTTGGAATTATGTATTCTCATATTCTGATCTTCATCTCACTTCTTGATTGTATCTCTGCTTGCAGCTTAGAAGATCTATGGCTTAATGACAACCAAATAGAATCACTTGAAGGCATTTCTGAGGCCGTAGCTGGTTCGAGAGAGAAACTGACCACAATCTACTTTGGAAACAATCCATGTGTATGAAATCTGCAACTTTGAGAACCTAAATTGTTCAGAGCCTCTGAGCCTCATTATAGCATATTGCTTGCGTGCTAAACCATAGTTGATTATCATATTTCCTGATTAATTCACAAATTAGGAATTTTTCATCTTGCTTTTTTTATTGGTGATCGTACTCATTAGGTAAAGCAATATAATATAATATTGTTTCCTGTTTTATTCACATAACATTCTGATAGCAATGTTCTACTTTGAATCCTTTTGATGGAGTCCTCTTCCACATTGAATTTTTCTTAAGAGCAGCTAGTTTTCATGATTGTGATCTGAATAATACATTGTTCAATGAATCAATCAATATCTGATATCCTGAACCTCATTTGAAGATAGGTTTTCTGGAATCTGGATTCTCTTTAGCAAGTCTTTTGATAGTTATTGCAGGACAGGATGTGATCGGTAGCATTAACTTTTTGAAAATATTTTAAATCACAGCTATCTTCATTATGAAGTTCATTGACAATAACATTAAGCTATTTTTTAATTTCGGCAATTTTGCCAAAAATGTGCAAGACCAGTTAGAATCATATCTCTTTTGGCAATTTTCTTAAAAAAAGAGAGCAGTTTTGGGTTATCGTATAGAAGTAGAAATCCTTGCAAATCCTCCTTATTTGACTTTGTTTTCTGATAGGAGCATGTTCCTCATCTGCATTAAATGCTGCTCAATAGAAATTATAACTTTTTTTTTTTTTTACTTGGATATGATTGATAGCTTAGGTTGATGTCATTGGAAGGAAAGCATCTAAAATGCTTGATATTTTCTTTTTATTTGTTGTGTCATACAAAGTATTAATTTCATTACTTAATGCAACAGTACTTGCGCATTTCATTTGATGATAAGCATCATGTCATTTGCTTTGGCATGTTAAAAAGATTATTGATTGCTTGAAATTGAAAAATGCTGTTGTTTCTTTTCTTGGGGGGAAATTTCCTTTTAATTTTGTTACTGTTGCTGTTGAGCTTTCCCATCTCTGATTCTTCTTTGTTTATTGCAGGCAAGATCTCCAAACTATGTCACCACTTTGAGACAGATTTTTCCTAATATTCAGCAAATTGATTCCAATGTGTTTGCTTAGAAGTTGTCATGTCGCCAAGTTCCTTTATTTTCTGGACAATTGAATCCAGAAAGTTGGAACTCTTTGTGAGTAGTACTTAATCATGTTCGTGTTTGTCTTTGATTGAACTAACAGAGCATCACTCTCAATAAGTTCTCACAAAATTGGCTTGCAGGTCAAATTGTGGTATAAGATATTAACTGTAAGTACGCCATTGATGCAAAAAGCTATGGATTGATTCAGTTGAGGATGCAAGTTGCAATTGCTAACGAATTGACTTGTTTTCTGCTGTTGTTCTTTAGTTCACTTCACGAACGACTTTATTTTTTCAACCCTCTTACATGTATAGATTTTCAGCCAGCTTTTCCTTCTATATCTTCTCCAAAGTTATATTTCAAATACGAATGTTGTTCCCAATGTGAAATTCAGTGTAAGAAGAAATTTTTGTCTTCAAAGATAATTTTTCATTCTGTGATCTTCTTTCTGCAATTTTACTTTTCTTCATGAATTGATTCATCCGAATGATTGTTACAAAGTTTGGAAGTTTGCAATGGAGTTGATATCTGTGAGTTCTGATTATCTTTGTGTTGGGTTCATATCAATATCATGTTATGCGAATTTGTGCAACAGTGACAGTTGTATGATGTTACTTGAGTCAAATTCAAATAATTCTGGCATTGTTCTGAATAACTAGACCTACGTCCTAAAAATTAGCGTGTAAAATGAAGTTATAAAAGTTATAAAAGTTACTGCCCTTGCAAGTTGTACGCATAGAAGTGCTTAGTAACTGCAATCTTTCACTTCGCAAGCCCTTCAAGGGCAAGGCAACCCATGAATTGTAGGCCACCTACGTCCAGAAATAAAACTGCTCGTGACATCAACCATGGCCAACGTGCAAACTATGTCTTGGTAATGAAGTGTCTGATAACTTTTAGGATGACTGTTTGCATCCCCATGTTTAAAACCAAATATTTAGGGCATATTTATATTTTCCTTTTGCTATTGTATTTGGCAATAACAAACTTAAGAAACCACGGCTGCTAATTACCAGGTCTCATCCAAAGGTTAACACCTTGTTGGGTTTAGGCATACGAGCACAAAACATAACATAATCAATCAAATCGAGTCCAAAAATATTTAAATGCACGCTTTTCATCAAGCTTTAAAGCAACTAAATAGAGGTTATCTCCAACGCACAATCAAATGCAACTCAATATTATCACAGCAACTAAATTTAATCCATTAAAAATCTAGATAAAATAAGCACATATTACAAGTATCTTTGACCCAGTAACCACGCCAATCCAAGGATTGAAGATTTTCACGTAGGAAAAGCTTCAGATAATACATTACAAATAACAAAACTAACAGGAAAAAAGCAAGGGGATGACCAAAGACAAGTCATGGAACCCAAAAGCAGGATACTCAGCGGCCCCTCTCAAATCCAATCCGACTTCTACCAGAGCCACCTTCATATCCATCTCGTGTTGAAGATCCACCACTCGCTCTCATTGTTCCACCAGAACCAACTTTATCCATGGCTTTTTTGCCCTTCTTCACTTCTGTCAAGAACTGATCCAGACCAAATGGATCAGCTTCTTCTTCATGCTTGTCAAACTCAACTGGCCTGTCCCGTGGACCAGACTTCTCAGAAGTACCAGCAAAGGCCTTGTCAGGTTTGAACCTCTCCGTCTTCAAGATCTTATCTAACTGCTCATCAGCTCCTCCATACATATCAGCATCAGCATCTTTCTTAGGCCGGTACAATGTTGAAAGTGTAGGCTGAGCTGTAAAAAGGCCCTTGTCATACACATTATATTGGTCATCAGTAGCGAAACCAGAATCCATTCCTTTCTCTTGGTTGAACAACCTCTGATCGTACATAACCTCCCCTCCTCTGCCAGCTCCAGTAGAGGCCATACCAAGAGCAACCTTCTCACTGATGTCACGATCTCTATCTCTCGTGATCTTGCTCTTCTTACCCATCGCAGCATCTTTTGCCTCCAACCTTCTTTCCCTCTCCCTCTCTCTACGTCTCTCCTCACGAATTTTCTCACGTTGCAGCTGCTCTTCCCTTTCCTCTCTACTCACTTTGGGGGCATCTTTCTCTCTTTCTCTCACACGCTCATAATCCCCTATCATATCAACATCTCCTATTGCACTCTTATCAGCTGGGATTGGAGCAGATGCAGGGGGAGCAGCACCAGTTCTTTCAGAACGTGCTTTCTGAGCTAATGCCCGTAGTTCCTGCTCTTTCCTCTCCTTCTCCTTCATCATCATCTCCTTTTGTACTTTTGATCTCATAGCAACAGCTTCTCTAGCCTTCTGCTCTGCAACATAGAGTGCCTCCGATAGCTTTGCAAAATTATCATTTATCTGAACATCTTGCAAACCTCTTCCATCAGCTGCTAAACGCTTGTCAAGAGGAATTGTATAACCTTTAGGGTTCTTCCAATTTGAGATACAAGGAGGGATTTTCCAATCCTGCTGGTCTTTCACAGTCACAGGCCTAGGTGGAGAGTGCATAACTGGCACAGGTGGGGATCCAGAAGCCTTGGGAACCCTCTTGTGCTTGAATTTAGGTGGCTCAAGTGGGTCTACTGGCATCTCCACCATTCTAATGATTCTTTCCTTTGCCCCCGAATTGAAAGCAGACGACTGCTGTGATGGCTTGTACTTGATATATTTTGAATCTGAAGACTGTTTTGGCACGTTCTTTGGTTGTGCTGCACTTAGTCTCACATTCACAATCTTTTCAAGTGCAGCTTTAGTTTCCTGTGTTGTCTCCTCGATCTCTTTCTGCAAATCCTCATCTTCTTCCTCATCCCTCTCCTCATCGTTTCTCAAAATCTTTGGAATCAGTTCCTTATGTTGAGAATAAACAATTTTCTTTGCATTCTCATTTTGCTTCACAATAGCATCATATGCCACATTACCATGGGCATCAACAGTCAAGGGTAGAATCTTAGATCCTGGTTTTGCAGATTTATCCCTACCCATATCAAGAGGATACTGTGCAATATGAATCTCAGGGAATGCACCCCCATCCCCAAAATCCTCCACCCTCCTCGGCACAAATCCTTTCCTGTCCAAGTAAGGAGGTACAGGTTTATGGTTCACAATAGTAGCTTGCCCTGCCTCAGATGATGAACTAAATATTTGTTTAAACCATGGATCATTGGAGTGATCATAATAAGACGAACTGGTTGACTTAGCCGGAGGCAGGAGTTCCTTCAGAGCCGCCATTATAAATGGCTTCTCAAGCAACCGAATCACAAATTTAACGTTCTGCTTTGAGAAGCTAGCAACCTGCCAAATCCCAAACCAAAACCCAAAAGATACAATTAGTGCGTGGATTAATGCAAATATCACAACCCAAATAGAAAATAAGGAAAACATTTAACCAACAAACAATATTAACCTAGCAAAGAACTTTTGAATCGCTTAAAACACACAACGATAAAACCAACTGTAAAATCCAAATAATCAAATCATATACCTAGCTAAAAACCCTGAATCCTAAATCAATCACACTGCAAATATAAAAAGGAATCCGAAGAATAATAACGGTTTTTTTTGGCGGCTAACCTCTGTGAAAGAAAATTTTATTTGATCTCTTCTGCTACGTGAACAAATCTGTAATCTGTTTAGGGTTCGATTAAAATATCGTCGAAGGTGGTTTTCCTGGGTTGTGGCGGACTGGTTGAGTCGGTGACCCTGATACACCCAATGCGAATGAGAAAAAATTACGGATTCCAAATTGGACTGAAATAGAAGTACCACACGAAAAAAATATAAATGGGCTTGGTCCGTAAACTCGTTAATTATTAAGACTTCTAATTTATTTTGGACGGACTTGCGAGTTCCTAATAATTGAAAAAGTATTTTGAATCCAGATTCCAAACTTCAATATCGAATCAGTCTCGTTGAGCTCATATTTCTTTCCTTCATCGACATATTCTATCTTCATGTTTTTTATCACAGGCTCTTCCGAGTTGTGGGCAAGCAACTGAGTCCATTACTTGTATGGTCTCGTACTCTCAGTTCGTTGGTGTAGATTCCATAATGGATAGTGAGTCCTTTGATGGTCTGGACTAAGTAGGATCTGTCTGTGGGCTTGCTTTTGTAATTGAAAACTATTATTTTCTTTTAGCAACAATTCCATTTACATGAAAACATTTTCCATATTTCCTAACATTTGAATCACTTAAAAAAAATAAGGAACAAAAATATTCTCTCATTTAAAGAAAAAACTAAAAATAAATTTAATGGTATTTGATAAAATTAAAAACGAAGTGTTAAATAAAATAAATAATAAAATTTTTAAATTATATAAAATATTTAAAAATATAATCACTTATTATATTTAATATAAATTTTCAGTTAAATATTTTAACTTAATATTTAAAGTGACTCTTAATTTAATTGAACTTTTAAGACTATTGTTACCAATCAATTTAAAATAATTAAGTGTTAGATGTCAAATTACATTATTAAATATTTTCTTTATTTTTTTAAAAAATATAATTATTTTTAAATTTTAATAAACTTATTATAATAAAAATAAAACATAAAAACACTCATTTATTACTTTACCGATTATTGGTGACCAAATGTCACAGACCTAATTTCTCACAACTCCATTGAGACTACGTGGTATTTGAATCCTTAATTAAATATCTAAAACCCATTAATTGAATAAAAATATTTTAAAAAATACATTATAAATGTCTAAAATTTAAATTATTAAATTTAATATATACAATTTATAATACATTTTTTATAATTCATTTAATTTTTATTTAACACAAAAAATATATTATTAAATTTATTATATCAAATATTATCAAATTATAATTTTTAAAAATTTTAAAAATTTTAAAATATAACACGGCTATTGTTAAAAAATTTCCAATAACTACTCAACCCTTTTTAAGTTGCTTACAGTGGTGGTGTTATTAAGTTTTGATAATGTAATTCAATATTTTCAGTGAGTTTATATTAATTGACCGTAACAAATGTATTATAAAAAATAAAATAGAAAATAATATAATTTCAACATAAAAAAAAATATTATAAAATTGAAAAACTTCTAATTAGAATTTTATAGGTTATTAAGCCGAAAATAAAAACATCAGGAGAGTTGAAAATACGGCAATTTACTTGAGACCCTCAACCAAGACAACAAATAGTTTAGCGCCACGTGGAATACCACGTATGTCGCGACCAATCCATCTAATTTCTAAATAATATATTGCCACGTACAAACAAAAGGGAAGCTATTGTCAAAGCTCAATAAAAGCTGGGGCCATTTTTGTCCTTTGATGCATAGTAGAGGGGCAATTTCGTAGTTCCCGAGCAAATAAGCTACTTGCTGATTCTATGCTCCCATACCATAGTCCCCTGACTCTCGCTCACACTTCTTCTCTCGCTCCAAAGTCTTCTCCATCTCTGGACGACCTGCAAAAACTCTCTACTGCATAGACGCTCTCTCTCTCTTTCTCCCTATCAATGTCGGTCCTAGAGAGCGCCAATGGGCCAACGATCTTGAGACACGCTTTTGGCAACGTTTTCTCCTTTTTCATCCTTATCTTGATCGGAGTTCTCGCGTTCTCGATCCGTCTCTTCTCTGTAAGTTCCTCGAATTCTATAGATCCGATCCTTATTATACCTGTTACATTTCACAATTGCTCTTCATCCATTTTCGAAATTTACAAAAAGGCATGATTTATGCAGTCTCATTAAATAAAGTACTTAAATGTCGTTTGCTTTTTCTTAGAATTTTTTTCCCACCAATCTTCAATCAATCTTCTTAAGTCAACAAACACATTTGGTATTGTTAGCTGCTGTAGTCTTATAAGCCTTTTTGATTGACTTTCAGGTCATAAAGTACGAGAGTGTTATTCATGAGTTTGATCCTTATTTCAATTACAGAGTTACTCAGGTTCAAGTTCCCAAAGCACAAATTGAATGTTATAATCTAATTTTAGTGTTAGCTTTGCTTCATAATAATATGTAAAGGATGATAGATTAATTGCTTTGTGATTTCAGTTTTTAACAAAGAAGGGGATATATGACTTTTGGAATTGGTTTGATGATCGAACCTGGTAATTGCTATTTTTTTCTGGTTGATAAATTCTCATTGTAGCTCTATTGGTTTCTTATTATTATGTTTGTTAGATTTTTGTATGATTCTCTAAGTTTCACTTAAGGTATCCTCTTGGTCGTGTGATTGGTGGAACTGTTTACCCTGGTTTGACCTTGACTGCAGGCACGCTATGGTGGTGAGTATCTTAGAGTTATTGTAGGAGATGTTCTATCGATTGAAATGTTTGGTATTAGTGCTTATTGTGTTGGTTAACTTTTGAGTTATTGTTGTTGCTTGATACCAGGATATTGAATTCTTTGAATATTCCCTTGTCTGTTGAGACTGTTTGTGTATTCACTGCACCAATTTTCTCCGCATTTGCTTCATGGGCCACTTACCTTTTGACCAAGGTTTGTATATGTTGTAATTGCTGTCTTGTCTTATTGAATATTAAAATTCGATTTGCTAATGGTATGCAATTGCTATTTGATAGGAAGTTAAAGGTGCTGGCGCTGGACTGACAGCTGCAGCTCTTTTGGCCATGGTAAATCAGACAATGGGTATTCATAATTTTATAAGTGTAAATCATCTTTGTATTGAGTTTTTTTTTTTGAACAGCTGCAATGAGGCATCACTTCTTGTGACAGGTTCTTCATGGCTTGAATACCTTATCAGTTTTAGCACTCATCCTCTTTAAGTATTCTTGTCAGTTAGTAAATAAATGAAGTACAAAGTGGCTTTTTTTTTTTTTAATTTAAGTTTGAGCTTAAATAAGTGGAATTTGGGTAGATATTGCAGGCTTAGAATCATCAGCTGGTCCTGAGTACAATTTATCTTGGTGAATTCCACTAAATTAGTGATATATCAGAGCAAGTTAAAGCACCATGGAAGATGCCAATCTTGAATGAGGTCTTAGAATTGATAATTAGATCTGTTAAGGAGAATGATACACTGTGCACTATTACGTTGTCTTACAATCTTTCCTTGTAGGCTACTAGTTAGAAAGAAACCGATATGCTATTAAAGTGCTCAATCCCAGTCTTTGTTTGTATGGGAGGTGAATGACTGGATTCTTTATTTTTGCTTGATAGTGAATTAGAGATATCTGAGGAGTGTATAATCAGAAGTGGAAGAGGTCAGCAGTTGACTTAATTGTTGGTGTTATTTATTTCTCGGAGTACAACTGTACCATGCCCTCTAGAGAAATATTATTCAGAATTGGAGTTCCATGATGTCTTTTTTTTGGTGTATCCTTGAGGTATCCTTATACCACAGTTCCATGATGTTTTCAAATTTCAGCAATCTACTTTTTAGTTGGGAACATGAGCAATTGATGAGCTATTTAGTGAAGAAGGGACCTAGGATTACGTATGTCTGAGCGAACCTGGGTGTGTATCATCTTCCTGTTAAGCTGTTTGCGGTAGAATACTGTCGTAAGTTTGTGTCCAACATAATTCCTTAAGTCTGGATGATTCATAATCATTCATCATAAATAGAGTAGATGTGGAAGTTGGTGGTTTGAGGGGCATCCTGCACAGCTAAGTCCATATAGCAAGCATTATGTTCCTCGGCAAAATCACTAGAAATTCTAAGAAACCTGAATAATTTTAGTGTCAAGAGGAGAATTGACTGGTTATTCATTGGGGTAGTGGGACTGGGGGCCTGTTTTGGAGCATCCATTGGGCTGGAGTATTGGTGTAAACTGCAATAAATAGCCTGAGATGGAAGCTACACCTAGTTTGATATGTTGTCTAGATAAAGTTGTGCAGTTATCCCTTGTTTTGTTTAAAATAAATTCCCAAAAACATGGTGGGTAATTTGCACAGGTGGGATAGTCTTCTATGTAAGATCTGATCCTCCAGATACCCGATTGTGCTGTACTGATGCCTAATACAGAAATATAACAATGACAATATGTTGAAATTAACTGCTTGCATTTGTTTGCAGGTCCCATCATACATCTCTCGGTCAGTAGCTGGCAGCTACGACAATGAAGCTGTGGCTATATTTGCTTTAATCTTCACTTTCTATCTTTATATAAAGGTTAGATGCTGACAAAGGAAGCAAATCCAATGCATTCTTTAAGAAATGCTTATTTGAGTGATAATGAGATCCAATATAAAGTAATAGTCTTTACCATCTGAAGTTATTTGATGGACTACACATTGGGCTTGGAAAATTTGTTTCCATCTTTAACTCTTTGCTGACTTCGATTTTTCTATTATGCGCAGACGTTGAATACAGGGTCCCTCTTTTATGCCACTTTA
Organism: Aleurites moluccanus; assembly: GCA_948193065.1. Classification (NCBI taxonomy): domain Eukaryota; kingdom Viridiplantae; phylum Streptophyta; class Magnoliopsida; order Malpighiales; family Euphorbiaceae; genus Aleurites; species Aleurites moluccanus. The sequence continues at coordinate 14,154 of CANXYC011554093.1, read as the reverse complement.
AATGCCTTAGCATACTTCTACATGGTAGGTCTCATGCTAACATTGTTGGGATTCTTTTAGCACCTTATTATTTTTTACTTATTGTTTTATTGTTTTGTCTTTTAGGTTTGCTCGTGGGGAGGGTACACCTTTATAATTAATCTTATTCCAATGCATGTGCTTCTATGCATTGTGACTGGTCGGTACTCTTCCCGATTGTACATTGCATATGCTCCTCTTGTAAGTATTTATGGTACTCATTAAGTTTTTTATCATATTCAAAACAAAGAAATAATGAATGTTGTGGCATGATTCTTTGAATGTGCATGTCATGTTTCCATTCTTTAGAGAATTAGTAGAGGAATAGCTCAAAAATAGGTTTTCTTGTCATCATAAAAGGACTGTTAAAATAAGGATAAAGTCTAAGTGTAGTTAATATGGATCTTGCTATAGGTCTCACCTAGTGTTCTTTTGGCATATGTATTATCATGCTACTGATGTTGAACTTGGAATGAATTTGTTTTATTATTTTTTTAAGTTTAAAATTATTATATTTGCATGTCATTTTGGGATAAGATGTGTAACAAAAGCATTAAAGATAAATTGAGTCATATTGATTAAGGATAAGATGAGAGAATAAAGATTAAGATGATTTGGGCACGTGAAACGAAGATCTAAAGAGATTCTGGTTAGGAAGGTTGAGCACATTCTGATAGAGGAAATGAAGAAAGGAAAGGGTAAATCTAACGGAAAGGGTAAATCTAAACTAACGTGGAGGAGAGGAATACAATATGATTTAAAAGCATTACAATTATCATAATACGTCTCCCAAAATCGTTTAGAGTAGAAATAAAAAATTCATTTAGCTGACTCCAATTAATTTTGACATTAAAGTTATGTTAAGTTGAGTTGTATGTCATTTTGTATTTGTTTCCAATTTTGACGGGGTGGGTTAGGTTTGAGCACCCTTATTTGTTAAATGGAAGGAAGTACCATGCTTAGTTGTCATGGGTAATTTGTCCTTTGACATTTAAGCTAGCGGCCTGGGGAATTTCTTTTCGAGAATATGCAAGTTTTTTTTTATCTTTTATCCCTTCTATCTGTCTTGAATTACTGTTACATGAAAGTTTCTTTGATTAGATGTCAAAGTTTGTAATATTATCTCCCAATGAATGAAATTACTTGGCTTTTTGTTGAAAGTGCAACTTCATCATGCAGGTGGTCTTGGGAACATTGTTGGCTGCGTTGGTGCCTGTTGTTGGTTTTAATGCAGTCATGACATCAGAACATTTTGCTTCCTTTTTGGTGAGTTCCCCCTGCCTCATATCTTTAAACAGAATTCACTCCAATATTTTGTGCTTTGATAATTATAAATTTGGTTTGTCCTCGTACTTTCCTTGTATATGGGAATCATTTGAAAAAATAAAAGTTGTGAAGGCTCTAAGCAATAATCTTACTGGTCAATAGGGCTGAAAGTGAAGCTTTGGCAATCTTAGGCTTGGCTTACTTATGAAATGACCTCGATATTCAGGCTCAAGTTTGGCTGATTTGTTAAATGAGTTGAACACAGCAATATTTAATTTTTTCTTCTTTATGGAGCTTGAATTTAGCCAAGGATTTTTAAACAGATATATGTTTTAAAAGGAACTATTTACAAATTCATATAAAAAAAGTAATAATTTTCTGAACTGTACTATTTTTAAAAAAATAACTCTTATGCGTTGATAGATCTTGGAGCCTGCAGGGTCATTCTATTAGTATCTGGAATTAAACATACATGAAACTGATCATAATCAAGTTATTAATGTCAATATACAAGTTGTCTCGTGAGCTTGAACAAATCATAAGTTTCATTCAATTCCTTATGGATTTGTTAAATGAGCCATAGAAGTAAAATTTAAGCTTATCTCAGTATTAACCTTAACAAGTGAGTTCAAGTATGCTTTTATTCAGTTGAGTTTTGAGTTGCTCGTGAGCAGCTCAGCTCATTGACAGAACTTCTTTAGCTTGTATGGAGTGCAGTTTGTCATATTTTTAAGTTATTTAAAGCCATGGATGCCATTAGCATGGAGAGTTGTAGCAATTTTTTTTAAAGAGTGGGATACAAGTCAATCTTGGCAGTGTTAATAATCATTTGTTCATAAGATACTGTGAGGGATATTGTACTTATCATTTTCTTTTGTTTGCCAGAAGGATTCCTTTTCCTTGTGATTTTAATCCTGTGTATTTGATCACCATCATTTATTCTTGTTTCTTTCAGACCTTATTCTTGTTACTAATGTTATTTCTGCAGGTTTTCATTATCATCCATGTGGTGGCTTTCGTATATTATATCAAAAGGGTTCTCTCTCCAAAAATGTTTAAAGTAGCTGTTACCCTTGTTGTATCTGTTGGCCTGTAAGTGTCCATTATCATCTGTTTCCTTTACTTTGTTAACTGTTAAGTATTTTATGTATTAGTTACTGAGGCAGTGTACTAGAGTGTGATGAACAGGTATCATTAGTTCTTAATTTTTCAATTTTTATTTCTTGTGCTGTTTTGTTACAGAACATGAAATTGATATCTGTCTTTGGGCATTATGTATTCTTCAGGGCAGTCTGTTGTGCTATGATGGCAGTTTTGATAGCATTGGTAGCTTCCAGCCCAACAAAGGGATGGAGTGGACGAAGTTTAAGTCTGCTTGATCCGTAAGTAACTGAATTCATCAATCATGCCAGTCATATTGTAGTCATTTTTAGCTGTTGCAGCACAGGGCCAATTGTATTTAAGAATATACTTGGGCTTTTATAACCTGTCCCATCTCATCGGTTATTTTCATTGCATTGTGGTAGAACATATGCAAGCAAGTATATACCAATTATAGCCAGTGTCAGTGAACATCAACCCCCCACATGGCCATCTTACTTCATGGACATCAATGTTTTAGCTTTCTTGGTACCAGCTGGGATTATTGTAAGTTACATGGTTTCATCACAATTTTGGCTTTTCAACTATAACATTATGCTTAACACTTGTCTCATCTTGGTATTTATTTGTTGGCAGGCTTGCTTTCTTCCTTTATCTGATGCAAGCTCCTTTGTTGTCCTTTACATTGTAACCTCTGTATATTTTTCTGGAGTCATGGTAAGTAGTTGGCAAGCCTAATTTCACTTTGTATTTCTACTCCGTGCATGATCATTGAGTTTTTATGATATTATAGGTGCGTCTGATGCTTGTACTTGCTCCAGCAGCATGTATCATGTCTGGAATTGCCCTTTCTGAAGCTTTTAGCGTTTTCACTCGATCAATTAAGTTTCAATTACCTGGATTATCAGGGAGCTTCCAAGTTGATGTAAGCATGTCTTCTTTTCATCACACTGCTGGTGTATATTTGTTCAACCATGCATGAGGTTATTCAACTTTAGAACTAAGATGTATTTAATGCTTATGAATGTTAAGTCAGGGGATGCTAGTTCAAGTACTGTCGTAGCACAAAATGATTCCGGAAGGACTGAGAAAACTGAAGATACAGTAAAGGAACGACCTTCAAAAAAGAACAAGAAGAAAGAAAAAGAGATCGTGGATAAGCCATCTATTAAAACCAAAATTGAGAAAAGGCTTCTTGTCTTACCTTTGGAGGCATCTATCTTTGGTATTCTATTACTTGTGCTACTCGGGGCCTTCTATGTGGTATGTAGGTTCTCTCTCTCTCACTCCACTATATACCTCACTATATTCTTAGATTTCAGAAGGCACGCATACATTTTGGAATTCGTTAGTGTGACATTTCAATGTGTTTTGGTTTATGGCATTGTTGTTCTATCCTTCAGAGGATAATCATTCTAAAAGAATGACATACCCTTCTCATGGGACACTCATTAACAAAAGGCAATTAAGAGTGCCAAGTGATCCATAATAGCCCACTCAAGTACAAGGACCAAGTTTTGATGCAGAGACGTCAGCTGCAGCCTTTTAAAACTATTTCCAACTTCCTTTCTAAATAGTTACTGTAGCCTCTGAAATGTTGATGCAGGAAAAAGAAAAGGTTAAAGCATGTTAGAATGCTTTAGGATTTTGTTAATTAGTTAGAAGCTGAACATTTAGTGCTTCCAGGTAAATGTTTCCTTTGTGAAACAAGGGAATGTCACAGAGGATGCAAATGTGTTGTCTAGGAAATGCTTGGTGGCTGGTTAAGTACTTGGGTTATTGCCAAGGTTTGTGATATTCCCTAGGAAATTCCCTAGTCCCTCGATATGCTGGTTTGCTTTTTAATTCTAGCTGTTAGTGATATTCTCAAGGAAATTTACTACTAAAATATGATTTTGCTTGTGCTTTTTTTTCCCTAGAGGAATTTTTCCTTTTTTCCCATGTGCTCCTTTTATTGGTTAAATACTTTTAGTTCCCCTTATAATTGAAAAGACCTTCTATGATTACAAGTGACCTTTTTCCTTGTAGGTTCATTGTGTGTGGGCAGCAGCCGAAGCTTATTCAGCACCCTCTATTGTTTTAACATCATATTCACAAGATGGTGGTCTACATGTTTTTGATGATTTTAGAGAGGCCTATGCATGGTTAAGTCACAATACTGAGGTGGATGATAAAGTGAGTTTCTTCCATTGTTTCCCTTTGTTATAACCATTGGGTTAACATGATCATTTCCATATGTTGAATATCTTATTGTTCAACTTCAAAGTAATGGTTTTATGACATTTATCTATCACTTGAAAAGCTTCCTTGCGTGATGTATAATTTTAATTCACTCCAAGTTCAATAAAATCATAGAAGTCTTACTAGAAGTTGCAGTGTTGCGGTTAAGGTTTCCTGTCTGCTACCTTCATTAATTAAATTAAAAACTAGACTATGGTTGTACATGCTTCAGCAATCATTTCATGTCTTGGCCACTTGCTCATGTTTGGCAATAATAATTTTCCAGAGAGTGCAGAGATATGATACCTTTGTTGTTTCCTTTTTTTCTGGTGCATAAGTTATGTGGCAGCTTGTCATCATGCAACTGTTCATATGTCAGAAAATATCTTCATCTCTTTTCTCTTATAAGGTGGCTTGATATCAGCCTAATTAGTAGTATTTTTAGTTTCTTTTTTGTAGCTTGATATTTTATTTTGCAGGTTGATTTATAACCTATATTTCTTCTTGGTTCTGATGGGTATTTTGAACTAACATGGTTGGTTGGCATTTAATTCTTTCAGGTTGCATCATGGTGGGACTATGGTTATCAAACAACTGCTATGGCTAACCGAACTGTTATTGTTGATAATAATACCTGGAATAACACACATATTGCAACTGTTGGCACTGCCATGTCTTCTCCTGAAAAGGCAGCCTGGGAAATCTTTAACTCCTTGGATGTAAAATATGTTTTAGTTGTCTTTGGAGGTTTGGTTCCTTCTTTTTTATCTGATCAGCTTCCTCCCTCCCTCTTCCTCCCAGGAAAAAAAGGGAGGAAAATTCAAAAAGTTTCTGATGGATTACTTAACTGATTAGGTCTTGTTGGCTACCCCAGTGATGATATAAATAAGTTCCTGTGGATGGTTCGTATAGGAGGGGGGGTGTTCCCTCATATCAAAGAGCCTGATTACCTGGTAAGTTCTTACATCTACCTGGATTTGATTAAAGCTGTTCTGTTGGATACTTGTCAGTAAGATAATGTTGCCTCATTAGATTATATTGTCTACATAAATATTCAATACCTGTGTTATGGCCCATACTAGGAGATGTTTCAGCTTCCTTATTAATCTATATGGTCAATAATGTTATTGACTACTTTTTACCCTGTTTTTCTGTCAAAAGAGGGATGGCCAGTATCGAATTGATTCACAGGCTACACCAACTATGTTAAATTGTCTCATGTACAAACTATCATATTACAGGTGTGGTTTTGTTCTGAACCTATTTATTTAAAAATGTGAAGCATATATTTTGGTTTCAGTACTTGGTAGATTTTTTGATGCACATGTTTTTCTCCTACAGGTTTGTGGAAACTGATGGCAAAGGCTTTGATAGAGTTAGGCGAACAGAAATCGGGAAGAAATATTTCAAACTTACCCATTTTGAGGAGGTCAGATAATCTTTATTTACACTTTACCAAAGCATAACATAGGCTATTAATAGTCATGCCTCCCAAAATGAGTTGCAAACATTGGATTGGGCAAAAAATCATATAGTGCACGCAATCAATGCCTTACTTCTTTTTTTTTTTGTTATTCTTCCTAGTTTTTAACAACTTTTACATATTTGTATATTAAAATAAATGCATTTTTTTCATTTATATTGGGGGAATAGCTAGCGGATGATTAATTGTCCTTTATGAAATATCTATCCTGTTTCTGAGTAGGATGTGTTCTTGTCAATTAGGTATTCACAACTCATCATTGGATGGTTCGCATATACAAATTGAAACCTCTGAAGAATAGGATCCGAGGAAAGGCTAAAAAGTTGAGATCGGTATGTATGAATGGTTGATGTTCGGACTTGGGACTAGGTACATTTTGATCACCCGCTTTTAATTGTTGTTCTTTTATTGCAGAAAACAAGCTCAACAACTAGCTCAAAAAGAAGTGGAACTAGTAAAAGAAATCCATGGCACTAGATAACTTTTTTACAGATTAATGTTCTTCGACGTCTGTATTTCATATACATTATGTACGCAAGAGCATTTGGAGAGGGATCATGCAGGCATAGTTGATCATTTTCCTTGCTGGATGCAAATGGTCGGTCAAAAGATTTTTGTAGTCTTTTAAAATGATCTTGTATTTTCTCTGAACATTACGTTGTAGCGAACACTAATCAATTTTGGATTTATACCTCGGAATTGTTACTGAGCAATACAGAAATAGATTCTCTATTACCATTTGATGAATTGCGCGTCACATTTTTTTTTTATCAATTTTCCAAGTTGAGTTCCGTCTCTAAGAAATCTCTCTTCATATCAGTACCTTTTTTTTTAATATCTATTTTGAGCAGATGGAAGGATTTGATGCATCCTATAAACCACTTCTAATACAAAAATAGGTGATCTATCATCGCAGTTTGAGAATTATCTCAAGATCTTGGAGAGTAGGCTCGAGAAGGATTTCCAGGAAGAAATATCTAAACCACGAGGAACCTACCGCAGAAGACCTTTTTCCCCTGAAAATAATCGAGTCACTAATAATTGGTAATTGAAAGGATTCTAATGGGAAAAGAGAAATATATATATATATATAGTGGATAATCTATTTGCTATATGATATCATCTTTTTAGCTGTGAATTTTACCGGTAGTTCATAAACATTTGCGAGGGTTAGAAATAGGCTCAAGCGAGACAAAGAGTCCATATGTCATTTGGTCTCGAACATCTTTTCAGATCTGCAATTGCAGTGCAAATTCATCCAAAAGCGAGCAAACAGGTAAAACCCAGATAGAGAGACAGATTAGGTAAATTCATGCATCCTATCAGACAGTAAATCCTGTACATAATGCTTCCATCATCAGCCTAAAATCCTAGGTTCCGGTCAATGGCAATCCAACTGAACATACAATTCAGAGTTGGTCCCAGCACCATATTTCACAACAAATCACAAAACCATTCAATATACAATCTGAAAAAATAACAAAACCATCCAACATAGAATCTGATTATACACCTCAGCATCAATAAGCAAAGGCAAAACTTTAACATTATATTTCCCCAAGGATTATACTACATGAAGAAGACTTTGATTTGATCCTTTGAAACAATACTATAAGATACAAGTGCTACTCAATCTACAGACTCAATAGCTTCTCTCAAGTTTATCACAATTAACTTATCAAGCCCTGAAGTCGGTTCCCACAGCTGAAGGTGCACGAAAAAAAGATTAAACAAAAGCCAAACAGCTTAACTTGTCCATCAAATGCCTCTTATTATGCCATCTCAATGGAGGAATCATTCCTGCTGACCACTAAATAATTAGTAGTTTTATCTAATGCCTGCATTCTTCTATCGGATGTATAAATATCCAAGTGTTGTTAGTAATCTACACAAAGGAACAGGAGCAATCTTGTGGACATCTCTGATAACTACTACGTGAGCGTTTCAAACTCAGAATCAAACCGATAAATACACTATACAAGAGTCGTATTCTATCTGCAATGGATAGAGTAAAAAGCAACGCATTACCCTCCTCCTCCCATCTCTCTTCAAAACACCAAAACCATGTCACTGGAGTTCTTTTGGTCCGTTTGATAAAATAAAATACTGGCAAAGCCACAACAATCATTTCACAGCAGTTTGTTAACTAAGAATTGCAATACCTTATCATCCCAAATACCCAAGTTTGTTATAATTTCTTGGGTAAGTTGTAAGTCTTCTTCAGGAACTTCGCGGCTGTTTCATCACTCCTATAACACAAAATTCTCAATAGTGTGTTTGGTTCAGTAGGATCCCACTGGCCTGAAGTTGGAGGCAGTGGTAGCCTGGATTTAGCAGAAGAGCCATAACTCTCCAGAGTAAGACTTTTGAATAGCTCAATTAAACTCTCAGTGTCTGTACGAAATAGGGGGAGGACACCTTTAACCGTGGTTGAATACCTATCTATTAACTCAACTGGCAATCCATCTCCATTAGACCAGAACAAATCTGTGAGAAATTTAAAATCATCCTCGATCATTTCAGAATCCTGCAGAGTGAAAGCTCGAGAAGGGCCTCCAGCAAGCAAAACCAATAGAAATCCATCAAAGGATGCTTTCATCACATCAGTGATAACACGTGTTCTGACCCTGTCATGCACTTTAGATGAGATAATTTCCAAATATTGCTCAAGTTCCTGAAGGAAAGGCTCAATCCTAGAAGATGAAACTTCTCCAACATATAGGCCATCCCAAAGAACATGACTTAGATCATGGAAGACAACCTTATATGCTGTTGCCTCACAAAGTTGTTGTATCCCTTCCACACAAGCAGCTGCTGAAAGCTCAAACTTTTTCCCCATCCCATTAGCAAAATCATCCTTATGAGTGGAGTTAGAATTCCTCAGTTGAATAATAGATCTCTTTTGCAAGACTTCCAATTGCATGCGGACATGCTGCAAAGTATTCATACGTACACATAGCTGGGGTATCCCATATGAGGTGTCCCCATTTGTAGATCCAACCTGAGATTTCCTTCTCTGGGTTATCTGCGACTTCTCTTTCTTTTTGAACACATGAAATTTTGATCCTGCAGTACATCTTGTCAATGCAGGCATAGTAGGAATAAAAGTACTTCGGGTCCCTGCAGATCATGGAGAATTTTTTTTTTTTTTTTGTGTTATCATGGAATTTCACAATTTAAAAGTCAATATACAATTTTGCAGGTAATGCATACCACAGCCAGATTTTGTCTTCAATATGTAATTCTGCAGACACCTGTCAAGCCCAGTTACCAAGTCAGGAAGCAAGTTCAGATGCATAGGTATTGGCAACAGGAAGAAAGCCTCTAAAGTTTCATCAACAATTCGTAGAACTTCAACAGCAGAAGGAGCCAATCGCTCTTTGTTTGCCTGTGGATTCCATACCTACATCAAGAAAGTCAAAGATCAGATCATGGAAAACTGTTGTTTTCAACTTCACCAATCAGAAAACAAAATCTCTCTACCGGTTTTCCAATATTTATAAACTTGCATTCTACCACTTTTACACAAGATCTAAGGGCTCAAGTATATTTCCTGACTAACGATTTCCTTTCAATGTCCATGTAGTTATACTTCTGAATCCAATCTTTCAGAGAATACTTCACTGCAAAATAAATACTAGCAATCTATCCTATTAATTTTCAACCAGATATTTGACAGGATGTGTCATCATACCTCTTGTTGCAGATTCCTATCTACCCATTCCTTCAGCCTGTCAACTCTTGTCCTTATCCATGACTTTACAAGATTGGCAATTACAGATTCAGCCTCATAAGGAGGCATCTCTTGAATTATTGACTTTCCACCATCCTCACTGTCAACCGCATCTTCAACTGCAATCTGCACAAGATCTTTCTCCAACTTGTCAGCAGCGCTCAGAGCTTGTATTGCATCAGGTGTCAATTCGCTAATACTCGAAACAAATTTCTTCAGCTCATTCCCATAGCAAGAATGGAGGGTGGCTACTGCTACACCTGCTGCAAGAGGGTGCCATCTCTTAAACACTGGACTGAACATTGCCTTCTCACTAAAAGCCAGTTCACTAATGTCTTGTGCAAGGATGGACAAGACAGAAAGGGGAGTTTGCTGGTTTCTAAAATGCTTGCTTGAGTTAACCTTCTCCATTTTCTGTCTTAGGAGGAAAAAACAAAACCCTTAAAACACAATATATGATAGCAAAACCAGTAAGCTAGCACAGTAGATGATACATCATTAACAGTGGAAATAGTATAAAGCAAACAGAAAAATATGCATAGCAATAATGGAAAAGGCAGAGCCCCCCGAGGGGACAACTCAGTAGTGAAGGCTCTGAATGGAGTTTTATAGGAAGGATAAAGCTAGCCCCAATGTATAGCTCATTTCAATCTGATGAACCAAAAAAAAGCAAAAATGATAATAATGAAATAGAGGCAGGATTCACGAATAATGTTATAGTAGAAGCACTTGTGCTATAGATATGTCTTGAAAGTTGTATGCAGTCTTGATCCTTAATAACAGCTATTTTATATCAGAAATGCAAAATCTTTAAGTGAGGGTCAAAACTGCTGAGATTGAATATTAACTAGAAGAGATACACTGGTAGAGATTTAAGTGTTCACCCAAAATTTTTCTTCACTATTGTTAAGGAAATCATACAGAAATGATAAAACTTACCTTAGAAAAAGCAGCTCGCAAAGATGATCTTATGTAAGTGTCAATTCTATTACGGGCAACATCATTTTCTTTCCTTCTCCTATAATACTCATGAGAAATATCTTCTACCAGTACTTTTGCTGCCACAACAGCCACAGAAGCTACAGTTTGCATCGATTCAATATTATCACTGTGAAAATTATCACGGTAAGTGAGAAGTCTTTTCTCTGCCCAACCCAATATTGAACTCAATATGGAACTCAAAACCTTGGAATAATCTGAATCCTTAGTTGTCTTTGCATCTTTTTCAACTTCCATCAACAGATTATTGGCAGCAAACAATAGGTCATCCTCAACTTGTCCAGTTGTAACATAATGGTCAAATAAAACCCACAAAAAGCAGAGGTTATGCAACATCTGGTTCATTCCAAGCATTGCCCAAGTCTTCTTTATGAGTTCTAAAACCTCATCAATTTCTTCAATAACAATTGATCTATCATTAATATCAAAACAAGAATCTAAGAGCATTTGGTAGAGTCTCAAATTCAATGGAAACCCATCAGCCCAGTGGCATTTTTCAGAAACAGACCCATCAAATGATCTATAAGCAAGAGACATAACTACATTTCGGAGAATTTGCATTGATTCAGTGTTTTTTCCAGTTTCAATGGGTTTTTCTAATGCCCCACGAATAATCTGCTGGAGTCGCCTTGGAGCAGTATCATTCTTATCGAGTGGCAAGTGTGGATGCGAAAGCAGTCCTGCTTCTAGAAGCTTCAAATTTCTCCTCTGCCAAGCTTCATATTCTTGTTGATTTGGAAAATCTGAAGACTTGAGCTGCTGCAATAGCTCCAGGGGCAGAACCATTGACTCTATGCGCTTTCCAAGCTGATTAAAGTGCATAAACAGAGACTCAATAATTTACAATGCTCATTTAGAAGATCATACTGAGCAAAAACATAATTGACTGAAAGATTAAATTTTTGCCCAAAATTCATAAAAATCAAGAATGGCATTATTAAATTAAAACCTCATGTGATTTTAATTGAACTTATTCCATATCATATTGAAACTTGCTATCAAATTCCAATACTTTCCTACCGCATTTCAAATCAACCATAGAAAACAATTCCCAAAAATTCAATTCAATATCTGTAAGCAAGGTCAAATTCACAAAACAAAATTCTAACTTAATCTTTCTTTAAAATTAATTCCCTTTGATCATAAAAATTTCTTAAATAACAGTTCCATTTCCTCTATTTAACTTTCCTAGTAACCAATCAGTGTGTATTCAAACCCACAAATAGATACACACCTGACCAGCAGCAACCCTCAACATGGCTCGCCTAATCCTCGAATCAGTCTGCTCCGATACTCTCATTTGTACTCTAACCAATTCTCCGACCGTCGCCGTCTTCTTCGCTCTTCCTTCACTCACCGGCTCACCGCCATCACTTCTCCTCTTCGTGGAACCCGATCTCATCCCCAGCGCCTTCTTCACCTTACTAGCAGCCGTGGACGTCAATGACCGCTGAAGCGACGGAGCCATGGCCATAGAAGGAGACGGAGTCAAAGTCTTATCAGCAGTCCGCTCAGACTGTGAGATATAAGTCAACGGCCTAGTCCCAGAAGTCCGACAAGCCCCAATCAGAATTTCATAAGAGGATTCTCGAAGCTCGGAATCCGACAAGGTGGGAGCGGCATCAGAGAAAGGAGATTGAAGGTCTTGAATTGGATAAACAGGCATGACTACTGCGGCGGCGGCGGCGGCGGCGGTCAGAGTATGTCTTTTAGAATTGGAAAAGGATTTGTCCCTGAAAATGTGAGACATGTTTAGGTGTTAACTGTTTAATATGGAAAAGTGGGAAAAGAAGAAGAAGAAGAAGATGGGCTAAAGATGAAGACTTTTTGTGGGTGCTAGTGTCGGGTTTGGTGGAAGTCGCTTTCTTTAATTTCAGAGATAAAAAAGAAAAAGAAAAGGAAAGGAAATGAATTGGATTTGCGTTATTCTTGCTTGGGTTTTAAGGTAGCCATGACCATGATTTGTTAGTCTTATGAAGAAACAGAGAAAGTAGCAAGGAATTTCGCCTATCTGTCTTTATGTTATCCGCCCAGAAAGAGAGAGAAGAGGAATAAAAAAAAAAAAAAAAAAAGAAGCAATGGAATACTGTGAATAATTGTGTTGGAAAAGTTTGGGTTAAAGATTTCAAATACAGTGATAAAGACGCAGAGAGAAATGATATGGTGGTCTTAGCCTCAGCTTTACGCGGATTGATGGAAATTTATCCTATTGGATTTAAGAATTTTCAACTGTGTTTTATTTTAATATTGAGAAGGGCAATCGATTTTTAAATTCTCCCCAATATATTTTTTTTATAAATTTAAATTTATAATCTGAGTAAATTTAAAATTTATAATTAAATATAAAATAATTAATATATTTATAATATAAATATCAAATTTTAAAATATATTTTATTATGGTTTATTAAATAAAAAATATTAAATTATTTTTTTATTAATATAGCAAGCCAATTACTATAAATTATTTGAGTGTGGGAAACAAACTTATTCTCTAATTACACTGAAATGAATTTAAACATATTGGATTTGTACGGGATAGGAATGTTCAATACAACTATTTATCTAAATTCTTAGTTAAAATAGAGACAGAAAAATAAAATTTAATAAGCTTTTTATATTCACTCATTTTTTTAATTTTCTTAAAGAGTTATTATCTCATTCTTTAAATGTAAGGAGAGAGAATGTCTTTAAAAAAAATTATAATTTTTCTTTCTTTATTTTAATTATTATTTTTACTTTTTTCTTTTTTCACTCTTATTGTAAAAAATAAAATATTAATTTTATTAATTAAATAATAAAATAAAAAGTATTATTGAAATATATATAATTTTTAAAATAAATTAAAATAAAGAGTTAAATTATTTATAATATAATAAAGAATAAAATAACCAATGCTATTGGAAATGCCCTAATGAGTGAAAATTGTGTACTCACCTTATAGCATAAAACTGTTAGCTAGAGATGTGATATTTATATACATATTTAGCATTAAAAAAAAATATTAATATCCATACTTGTTGATTTAAGTGAATAAAAATTTAGTATATTTAAATAAAATTTTGAATATAAGTCCCGTAAATAAATAAAATAAGTGTTGAGAGAATTTTATATCTCATATGATACCAAATAATTTAAAAAAAAAAATTCTTAATAATTTCTCATAATCAACAGTCACATCTTGCCAAAATTAACCCCCATTTTGCAGCTTAAGAACTATATATATATATATATATATATATATATATATATATATATATATATATATATATATATATATATATATATAAAACACAAAGTTGGGAGGGTGAGAGATATATATATATATATAACAG
>CANXYC011554003.1:0-10002 GCA_948193065.1 Aleurites moluccanus | reverse complement strand
TATATATATATATATATATATATGTATATATATATATATATATGTATATATATATATATATATGTATGTATTCATGTCTATGAGAAGTATACTCTTAGAAGCTCTGTAGATGTGTATGATGTTGCTTATTCTTTTATTGCCTTGGATGGCTGTCACGACCCGACCCCGGGTCATGACTATCCTAGGGTGCGAGAGATGCCGAGGCGACCGGCACCCGTAGAACCCATCAATCACTATAATGCAATCACAATATCGCAGCGGAAATCATCTATTATCAATTACACATCAATCTATAATCGTACATTCACATATACACTAGATACACTGTACAATTCCTTCTTTATTATCTTTCTAGCCCAAATAACAGAATTGAAACTAATTCAAGATTCATACTTATCACTTTGGAACTCAAATTCTGGCAACTGGAATATGACTTTCTTCTCATAACAATCAATAACTGCTCAATATGCAGTTAACTAACTCATACCAAGTGTTACATTAAGTTGCAAACAGGCAACTCTATCACATTAGCACATAAAATATTATCATCAATCTCTATCACACATGCAAGATAATAATAATCAACATCTACACTCTCCCCCATAGGCATAGCTATCACTAGAGGCACACTCAATAACTGTCTCTCCTTATTTAACTTAGGTGCAAACTATAGTGAAACAAATTAGTGTGTAGCACCAGAGTCAAATAAAGCATCAACAATCTCATTCTGTATCAAAATAGTACCTGTGACCACATTGCCTGATCCCTATACCTCCTGAGTGTTCACAACAATCACTCGCCCCTGGCCTCTGCCTACTGGGGCATGACCACTGCTAGATGCCTGCCCTCTGCCTCTGCCCTCCTACCCGGAGCCTCTCTAACCACATTCTGACTCATCTGTATTATAGGCTGAGAAACCGTAGTAGATGGCTGCTGACTACCCCACAAGGGACATATGCTAATATAATGACCATATTGCCCACACTTTAGGCAAGCACCTAACTATCTACGGCACTCCTCTCCATGCCTCCTGCCATAAAAACCACAAATGGGTACACTAGGCATCTGAGTAACTGGTCTGGAAGAACCCTGAGAATAGGAAGGTGCAGACTGCACTACTCCTACTCTGTGTCCTCCTCATCTAACTGTCAGATGAAGGTCTCTGATCAAACTTAGGCACTGGCTCAATCTGTCTAGACTGGGAGTTGCCCTTCCCCCTCTTACTCTGAGATCCTGATCCACCATTTCTTTTCTGATCTCTCTTCTCCCTCTCTGACCTGTATTTCTCTTCCATCTGATTGGCTTTATCGATGGCAGTAGTCAAAGATGTAAACTCTGTAGCCAGAAGGGCATTATGCAGTGAAGCATGCAAACCCCTCCTAAACCTGGCAATCAAATCTACCTCATTAGGAGCAATATGAGTAGTATACTTACTCAATCTAATAAACTCCTCGGTGTAGTCCTCAACTGATCTACCACCCTGCTCTAGCTGATCGAATTGTATCAGATTCTTGATCTTTACCCCCTCCATCAGGAACTCATCAATCAATCCCTCCCTAAACTCAACCCAAGTATGAGGATGTTTGCCATACAATCTGGGCTCCATCCTATGAGAAAACCATGTCCAGGCTTTCCCTTTCAGTAACAAACCTACGAGCTCAATAACTCTAATATCAGAAGAAGGTAGTCTCCTAACTACCTTCTCAACCTCTTTAAGAAATCGATTGTCTCGTCGCCTCTAAACTCATGCAGGATTAGCTTTAGAAAGCTAAACATAGAAACTCTGCCATCATCAATAACTCGACAAGCCTCTTGCACAACTGTCTCTCCAAGAACCACAGCTAGTTGTATAAGAGCTGGAGCAACTGGTACTGCAGCAGGTGTAATAGGGGGTGGCACTACTGCAGGCACTAGAGGTGACGGTACATTCTGTCATTCCCGCCTTAACTCTGATAGCTCCCTACACAAATCCATCATCCCCCTCATCATCTCATATCTCTATGGGTCATCACTCCTCTCTGTATCCCCTGTAGTCCTTCGGGATCTAGACGATCCCTTAAAAACATAAACTTTCCTGACCAGGGACTTATTAGAGGCTACCTCAGCCTCTATGGTATCTCTATCTTCACTGTCAGACATCTCTGTAAACTGTCATAAAAATAAAACACATACTCAGTATATTACAAATACGCATAATACTTATACATATACTTGACGAATTCAACTACGATAAATGAATTCCTATGCTCCATGGTATACTTAACTCTACCCATACTATACTTATTTACTACTCATCTGTAACCTATGCTCTGTTATCTGTAAACACAGAGCTCTGATATCTGTAAGCCTAGTACTCTGATACCACCTCTGTCACGACCCGATCTCAGATCGCGATGGTCCTAAGGTGCGGGAGATGCCGAGATGACCAGCACCCGTAAAACCCATCAATCACTACAATGCAATCACAATATCGCAGCAAAAACGTATCTACCCATCATCAATCAATAGCAACATATATAATCATTCACTCACATAAATACTATTCACTCTGCCACACTGTCATTCATTTTATAACTTTTTGTAAATGCTAAAATCATATCATTAATAATCTCCAATATTCCAACACATACATGTTCATACACTAATTATACCGCACAAAACCCATGGAGCAACTAGGATATGAACATATAAAATAATATAGTGTTCATAATATTACACTGACACAAGATCTACAGAATCCATAAAGAGCCAAAAGAGCTGGGATATCTGCCTCTTACTTTGCACCTGAGAGGGTAAACAATGAGAGGGTGAGTATATATGATACTCAGTGAATCTGATATGCATCGACCAATATAATGGATAACGAAATATCAATAAACAATAGGCAGATGACATAAATGAATCAATCTGCTCAGGAATATCAATAATACATAATCAAGTAAAGAATATGACTATAAGTAAACAATCACCTTAATGAAGTACATATCACATGGACAAGATGAAAATGACAGATATAGAGCCACGAAACACATAGAAATGTGTCAAGCATAAATCATTATATATGTGTATATAAATAAACATAAGACGGATCAGGTGTTATGACTAGGACATCCCTTCCTAGTACAGGGTATCAAACAATACTTTGTGCATAAAGCCGACAGCATGAACTCACTACCCTATCAAAATGGCAGCTCTGTCAAATCACCTCAGAGTCAATAGAAGTAATAAACACATCAATAGATACCATTTCAAAACAATGGCATCGGCAAGTATCAATAACTCATTAGTAATCAATTTAATGAGCATAAAGTCAATAAGATATCAATAATAATTGATTAAACGATGACTAAAGGTCTAACAACTAATGATGGGAACAAATATAAATTGGTCATTTGCGGCCAAAAAGTTGACACAATTAGTATGTCATTGTCGCTGGCGACAGTGACATTCAAATGGTTGGTCTATGGATTTTTCGACATGATTTTGGTGCAATACTAACAATATCCCAATTATCAACAAACATACACATTGAAAGCAATTCATAAGCAACAATCACAACTCAATAATCTTCATCAAGCATATCAATTTGGCATGGAAAACAAGTCCAAAACCAAGAGCAAAAATCAAGCAAAATGCCACAATTAGGGTTCAACCACTAGGACAGTTTCATAATTGGATTCTAAATGGAAATTTAACAATTTAGGCATGACAAATGATGCATAAAAGACTCACCTAGCACTCCAAATCACCTAGCAAAATTGCCTTGCCACCTAATTCTTTAATTCCTTAAAATAGGCAAAATCGATAACTTTTTCCAACTGAATTTTCTACAGCAATGTAATCATCAATTAATCACTAATAAACATTCAATTGACTTATTCTATACTCAATTTATACATCCTAACTCATTTACATAAAATCCAACCACACGACTTTGATTTAGGGTTAGCAAATTGGGCAAAAATGCTTAATGCATCAATTGATGCAATTAAACCATTTACCCAATCCTACTAACATCAAATTGAATTATAGAAAATCAAGGAATTTCAAGAACAACAAGCTTGGAAATTTAGGTAATTTGTTGTTTTGTTGGATTTTATAGTTTAATTTGATGTTAGTAAGATTGGGTAAATAGTTTAATTGCATCAATTGATGCATTAAGCATTTTTGCCCAATTTGCTAACTCTAAATCAAAGTTGTGTGGTTGGATTTTGTGTAAATGAGTTAGGATGTGTAAATTGAGCATAGAATAGTCAATAGAATGTTTATTGGTGATTAATTGATGTTTACATTGTTGTAGAAAATTTGGTTGGAGAAAGTTGCCGATTTTGCTTATTGTGAGGAATTAAGAAATTGGGTGGTAAGGCAATTTTGCTAGATGATTTGGAGTACTAGGTGAGTCTTTTATGCATCATTTTTCATGCCTAAATTGTTAAATTTCCATCTGGAATCTAATTGTGAAAATGGCTTAGTGGCCGAACCTTAATTGTGGCATTTTACTTGATTTTTGCTCTTAGTTTTGGACTTGTTTTTCATGCCAAATTGATGTGCTTGATGAAGATTATTGAGTTGTGATTGTTGTCTATGAATTGCTTTCAATGTGTATGTTTGTTGATAATTGGGGCAATATCAGTGTTGCACCAAAATCATGCTGAAAAATTGATGGAGATCAACAAGATTTAGTATTTTCCATATTTTTATTTCTATCTTTTTGGTATTTTTATTTTTCTTAATTACTTTTAATAGGAAACTTAGTTTTAGGCGTTATTTAAGGTATTATATTAGTTTTGATTTGTTTCTCTATTTAAGTTAGTTTAGATTTATTTCCTTATTTATGTAAATCTAGTGATTTGTTTCCTTTTAGGAATAAATTACCATATTATATTTTAGGGTTTTCTGAAAGTTATTTCCTATATATAGTTATGTAAACCTTAGGGTTGAGAGAGTTTAGATTTGAATTAAAAATAACCTTTCTGTTTGAAAGTTATTTCTTCCAATTTTCGGTGTTCTTTTGAATCAACGAATTTTGATGCCTATTTCCTAGTATTTCTAAAATCAACAAGTTATAGAAGATTATTTTCCGGTATTCGTGTGCGAATCAACAAATTATAATAGAATTTTATTTTTCATTGATATTCCACTGCTTTAGCTGGTATCAGAGTTTGCACTCGTTCCTTGAAAAGCCATGCCATTAGGGAGAGGATGTCAAGTTGTACCTATAGAGGAGGTTTATAATCATGATACAACAGATCAGATGGAGCAACGTATTATGAATCATATGGAGGAACGTATGATACAAGTGATGGATCAGTTAACTCAATGGGTAAATGAGCTTTTAAGAGATCAAATATTTAATCTTTATGCCTTAGAAAAAATATCAAATGTCAATTGGGATTTACCTCCAGTATTTGATGATTATCCCGATGAAGAAATATTATTATCTACAACGATAGTTTCATCATCTATTGAGAATCATAATAATATCGGGGAACACAACAAATCATAACACAGTTTCATAAAAAAAAAGAATATTATTATGAAGATCCATTCTTCATTAATCTTTCTACCGCATCTAATTCTCAATTCATAAAAAAAAAATTTAATTGAAACTTATATCCAAAATTATTGGACAGATTGGATGGGAATTATTAGGAAAATTAGAAAGTTTCACATTCTTTATGAGTATTTTACGACCATGTGTTTTCAATATAAAATTCTTTTACCTAAGAATTCTTTTGAAGATAATGTTGCTGCAAATTTGAGGACGAATTTTCTATACCCAAGAGAGAATGATGGAGATCAATAAGATTTAGTGTTTTCCATGTTTGTATTTCTATATTTTTGGTATTTTTATTTTTCTTAATTACTTTTAATAGGAAACTTAGTTTTAGGCGTTATTTAAGGTATTATATTAGTTTTGATTTGTTTCTCTATTTAATTTAGTTTAGATTTATTTCCTTATTTATGTAAATCTGGTGATTTATTTCTTTTTAGAAATAAATTACCATATTATATTTTAGGGTTTTCTGAAAGTTATTTCCTATATATAGTTATGTAAACCTTAGAGTTGGGAGAGTTTAGATTTGAATTAAAAATAACCTTTCTGTTTGAAAGTTATTTCTTCCAATTTTCGGTGTTCTTTTGAATCAACAAATTTTGATGCCTATTTCCTGGTATTCTAAAATCAACAGGTTATAGAATATTATTTTTCGGTATTTTTGTGCGAATCAACGGATTATAATAGTATTTTATTTTACCATTGTTATTCCGCTACGTCAAAAATCTGTAGGCCAACCATTTAAATGCCACTGTCGCCAGCGATAATGGCATGCCAATTGCGTCAACTTTTTGGCCACAAATGACCAATTTATGTTTGTTCCCATTATTGGTTGTTAGACCTTTGGTCATCGTTTAATCGATTATTATTGATGTCTTATTGACTTTATGCTCATTAAATTGATTACTAATGAGCTATTGATACTTGCTGATGCCATTGTTTTGAAATGATATCTATTGATGTGTTTATTGCTTCTATTGACTCTGAGGTGATTTGACAGAGCTGCCGTTTTGACAGGGTAGTGAGTTAATGCTATCGGCTTTGTGCACAAAGTATTGTTTGATACCCTGTACTAGGAAGGGATGTTCTAGTCATAAGATCTGATTCGTCTTATGTTTATTTATATATACATATATAGTGATTTGTGCTTGACACATTTCTATGCGTTTCATGACTCTATATATGTCATTTCCATCTTGTCCATGTGATATGTACTTCATTGAGGTGATTGTTTACTTACAGTCATATTTTTTACTTGATTCTGTATTACAGATATTCCTGAGCAGATTGATTCATTTATGTCATATGCCTATTGTTTATTGATATTCTGTTATCCATTATATTGGTCGATGCATATTAGATTCACTGAGTATCATATATACTCACCCTCTCACTGTTTACCCTCTCATGTGTAGAGTAGGATGCAGATATCCCAGCTCTTTTGGCTCTCTGTGGATTTTGCAGATCTTGTGTCAGTGTAATATTATGAACACTGTATTATTTTGTATGTTCATATCCTAGCTACTCCATGGGTTTTGTGCGATATAGTTAGTATATGAACATGCATGTATTGAAATATTGGAGATTATTAATGATATGATTATAGCATTTACAAAAAGTTATAGAATGAATGACAGTGTGGCAGAGTGAATAGTATTTATGTGAGTGAATGGTTATATATATTGCTATTGATTAATGATGGGTAGATATATTTTTGCTGTGATATTGTGATTGCATTGTAGTGATTGATGAATTCTACGGGTGCCGGTCGCCTCAGCATCTCCCGCACTCTAGGACCGTCACGATCCGGGATCGGATCGTGACAATGGCATTGTAGATTTTTCCTTGTTCCATATTGATGTTAGAATTATTTTTTAATTGGTAAGAAATAAGAGGAAATGTCATGTCAGGTTGATAAGATATATATAAGATATGAATATGTGGCATGATGCTAGTATGTGTTGTATGTTTGATCCATGTTAGCTAAAGGTTCTACGGGTGTACGATGCCCTTATGCCTACCCTTATTCTAGGACCGTCGCACCGGTAATTTTGGGGTATGACAGGTCTTTCAATGTTTTCTTTCAAATGCATCAAAGGAAAATTTATTAAGTTGAGTTTTCTTTTAACAGTTATTTTGTTGCTGTTGAATGAGAATAAAATTTATGACTCTTCTTGAATAAAGTACATCCTCCACCATAAGGCATAAACATATATATATATATATATATATATATATATATATATATATATATATATATATATGTTAATTTGATGGATTAATTTATTTTTATAATTCTTTAATTTATTGATATAAAGGTACAAGATGACAACTCTAAAAATAGGCGAGAAAATAATTGTGCTACCAAAAGAATCAAAGAATGACTTCATGTCACTTCTTGCTGACATGAATAGTTAAAGAACAAGGAGAAAATCAAAGCATCTTAACCATGGAATTTCATTTTCTTGAAGTTTATAGTACTCGCAAGGAGTAAGTTCCCATAATTTAAATAAATTGGCATTTTTTATTTTTATTTTTTTTTGTGTATAGATGTGTGTTATAATGTTTTGTTTTTTTAGTTCAGGGAGGGCATTGATAGTATTGTTTCAATTTTAAAATTTCTATTTTATCCACATTATTTGTTCTTTCAGTGAGTTCCTATAATAAATGATGAGTCTTTTATTTTTGCTCTTTACAGGAGAAATTCATTCCATGCTTTAAATGACACGTGTAATAATGCTTCTGAAGATAGTATGAGATCTTTCAAATCTTTAAAGAGCAATTTAAGTTTATATCAACTACAGATATTTAAACTTTGATAATATATGTAAAGTAGATGGACAATAAGACATCTAAAGTGATGTACACACCTCAAAATTTTTAAACGTCGTTGAATCTTCTGGCATCCCAAACCATAAATTGGTTTTGAAGATCAGAGTTGCAGTGATGTTACTCAGTAATATAGATCAAGCTTCGGAATTGTGTAATAGGACCAAATTAATAGTTACTCAATTGGGAAACCATATCATTGAAGCAAATGTAATTTCAGATAATAAAAATAAGGACAAATTGTTCATTATCCATTTGGCTTTAACAGCAGTGAATCTTACATCACCTTTCAAATTTCAATGAAGATACTATCATGCAGTTGTTTGCTTTGCCTTGACAATAAATAAGAGTCAGGAAATATCTCTTTCATATGTTGGTTTGTATTTATCAAGGCCAGTTTTCAGCCATGATCAATTCTATGTTGTCGTATCCAAAATTAAAAGCAAGAGCGAATTCAAAATTCTCATTATTGATAGTGAGGGATAGATATATAATAATACTAACAATGTAATACTCAAAGAAGTGTTCCAGAACTTAGTTGAACAATGTATATAAAATATTGGTCTTATAAACTAAGCTACTTAATATTAGCTACTTATTATTATACAAAAAATTAATATTTCAATGGGAAGTTATTTCTGGAATGTTGGCGGTTGTTTGTTAGCGTCAATGGTTATCTTTTATATGAGAATTTTTTTATTTTATTTTGCTTTTTTAGTCTTCTTGGATAACTGCTATGTTCTTGCAACGGTTTTTTTATGTTGTTTACTAATGATATGAAAATGGATAATAAATTAAAACCTAATACTAAAATGCAACAACTAATACAGATTTTGGCTATTTGAATCTGCATGCATGTTGTAATATAACTCGGTTGCCTTCGCACTTTAATGACCACGAGACGTACAATCTCATTACCTATCATGTCTATCATGGAGGCCAGCCTTACCAAAGCATCGACAAACTGATTCTTGGCTCGAGGTAGATAGTGGAAAGACAATTCATGAAAGTTTTCTGCTAGATCAGTCACGCGTTGATAGTAAGGAACTAAATACTCTTTTTTTATCTCACTTACCCAAAGCTTGCGACACAATCAAATTAGAGTCCCCATAGACTTCTAAGCAATCAATCCTCATGTTTGTGGCAACTTCTAAACCACATATGCAGGCTTTATATTCTGTTTTATTGTTTGTTACTTCAAATGACAATTTAATGGCCATGGGTAAATGATACCCATTTGGTGTGGCAAGTACTATTCCCGCGCCATAACCCTTACTATTAGCTGCTCCATCAAAGTACAACTTCCAAACTCTGGGTTTTAATTCCATGATATCTTCGTCAGGGAATTCAGGCTCAAATGGTTCATCATCTATTGGGGCAGCCGTTAGTTGGTCAGCTATCACACTTCCTTTGATAGCTTTTCTGGGAACATACTTAAGATTAAAAGCTGCTAGCATTGCTAACCATCGGGCCATTTTGCTATCAAGAATTGGCCTCTCCATAAGGAATTTCAAGGGGCTCTTGTCAGCAAGAACATGTGTGGTGTATGAACCCAAATAATGTTGCAGCTTATGGCATACCCAAACCAAGGCAAGGCACAACTGCTCGATTTGATT
>CANXYC011553950.1:0-11874 GCA_948193065.1 Aleurites moluccanus | reverse complement strand
ATTGTGCGAACAAGTTGAGACCATTTGAGATAGTTTGTCCCATCCAATCTATAGGTTGCTTGAATGCTCGGCAAATCTCCAGGTTGTTGGTTTCGGTTTAACTGTTCAGACGTAGTCAAGGAAGTGATTTCTCCGGTCTCTAACATTTTGCTTAAGGGAAAAAAGGTTTAAGATAAAAGGAAAAAATGATAGGCTTTGGCAATGAAGGCCAAACTAGAGAATAGAAAAATCCTAGAAATAAAGTTGACAACAAATATTGGAATTCGGCAATGAAGGCCGTGAGATAATTCGTCAAACAAAAAATGATGGCAATGAAGGTTTCGATACCATATGAACAATTGAAAGAGAATTGTATTCCTCTTATTTTTATTACTAAACAACAATGCTGGCTTTTTATATACATTAACTTAGCAAAAATAAAAAATCTAATAATATTCAAAATTATCTCCTAAATAGAAAAGCTAATTATTTCCTAAATTATCTCTTAAATAGGAAAGCTAATAATATGCAAAATTATCTCCTAAATAGGATTTTCTCTACAAAATCTTCAAGTCTTTAAGTGTGTATTTAGTATTGAGTTTAAAGTTCTTTTTGTAAATTACTTTTGAACTCTATAGGGTTTGGGAAACCATTGTTTTAAAAAAAATAGATTTTATAGTTTTTTCAAAACCATGGTTTATCAAAAACAATTGGTTTTGTTTTTGAAAAAAATAAAAAAATTCAAAATCAATTTTCAAAAGCAGGGTAGAACTCAATTTCAAACACACACTAAGCCTTTTATATGTGAAATTTACTAGTAACAGTTGGAATAGGAAAGCTCAAAAGTTCCCTTTTTGCATTCGTTTTCAGCAAGGAATATTCAATTTTTGAATAATTTGTTTAAAAAGGCAAAAATAATTAAAAAAAAAAATTGAGGCTTGCCTAATCCTTGGACTGTGCTTGACAGCCTAGGCGCACCTACCAAGATTGCATTTTGCATGGGCGTAGTCTAGGTGAGGTACCTGTGCCTAGTTGTCCTGGGCTCACATTAAACAACACTAGTATTGTTAATGAATAGCAAGCACGTTAACATAAGAATTCCATTTTATTTATCACATATGTTGATATATGTAAACAGTGAAGAGAAAGGTATTTTCTATATATATTTCTTGTACAAACATTAGTAACTATATATACAGAATATGGATGATATATATGGAAGGATTCTCTAAATAAGAATCCTTTTATTTATGTCCCTAACTACGCTTACAACTTTTCATGTTCTGTAACACTCCTCCTCAAACTGGAGTATAGATATTGATCATGTTCAGCTTGTTACAAATATAATCGACCCTAGTTCCATTAAGAGCCTTTGTAAAGATGTCTCCTAGTTGTTCATTAGTTTTCACATATCTTGTAGATATCACATTTTGCTGCACCTTTTCATGAATAAAATGACAGTCAATCTCAATATGCTCAGTTCGCTCATGAAGTACAAGATTAAAAGTAATATGAAGAGTAGATTGGTTATAGCATCACAACTTTGCTGGTGTTGAGACTTTAAGACCAATTTTAGCTAAAAGCTGATATATCCACGTTATCTCTCACACAGACTGTGCCATAGTTTGGTATTCTGATTTTGCACTGGATCGAGATACAACATTTTGTTTCTTGCTTTTCCATGAAATCAAGTTTCCTCCAACAAAAACACAGAAACCGGTGGTTGACCTTTGGTCAATCTTAGATCTTGCCCAATCTGCATATGAGAAACACTCGATGTGGGTGTGTCCATGATTTCTGTACAATATCCCGTGTCCAAGAGCTCCTTTTAGATAACACAAGATTTGATATAAAGTTGCCCAATGATGAACCGCTGGGGAAGACATGAATTGACTTACAATACTAACAGAATATGTAATATCTGTATGAGTTATTGTAAGAGAGTTTAATTTTTCAACCAATTTCCTATACTTCTCAGGATCTTCAAATAATTCTCCATCTTTTGAGAGTTGCAGATTAAGAAGCATTGGAGCACTACATGGTTTAGCCCCCAACTTACCAATTTCAATTAAGAAGTCAAGTACATATTTCCTTTGAGATAGAAAAGTGCCCTTCTTACTTCTTGTCACCTCAACTCCCAAGAAGTACTTTAACATCTCTAAATCTTTTTGTGTGAAACTGACTATGAAGAAAAGATTTCAAAGAGGCAATTCCCATAGCATCACTTCCAGTAATAACAATATCATCCACATATACCACAAGAAGAATAATGCCAAATGCATAATATTTATAAAAAACTGAGTGATCAGACTTACGCTTAAGCATTTCAAATTGTTCCACTGCCTGACTAAATTTTCCATACTAAGCACGAGGGCTCTGTTTCAAACCATATAGAGATTTTCGAAGACGGCAAACTTTTCCACACTCCCCTTGTGCAACAAACCCAGGTGGTTGCTCCATATAAATCTCTTCCTATGGATCACCATGTAAAAATGCATTTTTGATATCTAACTGATGTAGAGGCCAATCATGAGTAGCTGTCGTATATATGAATAAACGAATAGAGGTCAATTTTGCTACTGGAGAGAGTGTCAAAATAATCCACACCATAAGTCTGAGCATAGTCTTTGGCCACAAGACGGGCTTTAAGTCAAGCCACTAAACCCTTTGAATTAAATTTGACTGCAAACACCCATTTACAGCCAATAGTGTTCATTCCTGTAGGTAAATTCACTAATTTCCAAGTAATATTAGCATTGAGAACATTCATTTCTTCAACCATATCAGCACGCCAATCAGGATGAGATAAGGCTTCCTTAATAGTTTTAGGTAAAACAACAGAATCAAGGGAAACAACAAAAGAACAAGAAGATGACAAGTGATCATAAGAAACAAAGGATGAAATAGGATAAATACACTGATGTTTACCTTTACGAAGAGCTATAGGAAGATCCATATCACTAGGAACTGGATTTGATTCCGAAGAAGTCACTGGCTCCGAACATGTAGCAGGTAGGCCTTGTCTTCTGGAATAAACCTGGCGAATAGGAGGTTTAGCTGGTATAGGTGGAGGAGGTGCAGGTGAAGTATTAGGTGGAGATACAAGATTAGTGAACTGATATGTGACATGGTAAACCAATAGATCATCACTTTCCCCTTGACTAGAAGAAATGGATGGAGTAGTAAAAAAAAAGAAATGTGTTCCTGAAATGTAACATCAGTAGACACAAGATGCTTGTTAAGATTATGACAATATCACCGATACCCCTTTTGAAGATGAGAGTAACGCATAAATACACATTTTAAAAACTTAGGATCTAATTTAGTGACTTGAGGACGAACATCACAAATAAAACAAGTACTACTAAATATTCGAGATTCAATATGAAACAAATGTTTGGTAGAAAAAAGAACATTGTAAGGAGTCTCACTATGAAGATAAGATGAAGGCATGCAATTAATCAAAAAGCAAACAGTGGAAACTGCATTAGCCCAAAAATGTATAGAAACATGCAATTGAAACAAGAGTGCTCTGGCTTTTCTTTCAGCCACACTGTTATGAGATGGTGTGTCAACACAGAATGATTGGTGAAGAATACCATTTTGAATCATATAAGCCTGAAAAGAATCAGAAAAGTATTCTTTGACATTGTCACTTCTCAATGTGTGCACATAAACATTAAATTGTGTTTTTATCTCAGCACAAAAGACACGAAAATGAGAATAATTTAGAATGATTTTTCATTAAATAAAGCTAGGTTACACGAAAATAATTATCAACAAATGTAACAAAATATCGAAATCCAGTTTTAGACAAAATAGGACATGGACCAACACATTTGAATGATCTAACTCAAAAAGAGAACTGGCTCGTTTATTGACTTAAGGAACTGAAAATAGACGATGTTTTGCAAATTAACACGACTCACAATCTAAGGAAGACATTGTTAAATTGAGGATATAACTTCTTCAAAACAGATAACGAGGGATGTCCCAATTGACAATGTGCTTCAAAAGAAGTTAAGATTACTGAGCAGGCAATGGATTTGGGTACTTGAAATAGAGCCCACCTGATTTATGTCCTTTACTAATAATCCTTTTTGTCATAAGATTCTGAATAAGACAAAAATTAGGAAATAATAAGATACAACACTTAAGTATACGAGTAAGTTTGTTGACAAATATTAAATTAAAAGAAAATCCGGTATACTTAAGGCATAAGACAAGGAAAGTGATGGAGTTGGATTAACAGTGCCCGAACCAATAACAAAAGACGTATAACCATCAGCTAAAGTAACATTAGTAGAAGATGTATGAGACTTTTGAAATTCATGAAATAGGTTTGGAGAGATTGATTTTGTTGTTCAACATGGTAAAATCCCTTGCATACTTCATAAATATGAGAGATATTCCCTTTTCAGAATACATGAATTCTAAGTACTCCATCAACTCTTTAACATATTCACAGTGATTAATCAAGCTAACTATTGGATCTATTGAATTTCTAAGTTGCAAAAATAAACGAGCATCATTTCGTAATCATTAGTATTATCTGTGGGTAGATTATCAGTGAGATGATTATCCTTAGAAATACTTCTTTAATAAATTTTGACTGTTTTATACCAATCCAAATAATTTGGACTAGTCAATTTATGTTCTGTGATTTTCGACATCATAAAAATAACATCAGTCACTATTAAATTCTTTTGTTCAACAGCCATAAGAAATCACAAAATTAGCACAAATTGTCCAGCCCAAAAAATCCACCAAACTCAATTTATATTCAGCAATAGAGCCCAAACCACCAATCAAAGCCCTACCAAAATAAACAACAAACACACAAGAGTTGTCCAAAATCCAAATAAAACTGAAGTCAAGAATCCAAATAGGGGCAGACCCAAATTTGACCCACAATACCAAACTCACATGTCCAAGCAGCAAAGGAAAAAAAAAGGAAACAAATTAACCAAATAAAACAAAAACCTGACCCGAAGAGTTGAAGGAAAGGTTCTAAATCCTTTCTTGCAAATAGCGAGAAGCGAAGCAGTCAAAGACACCAGGTGGCCGGAAACCATGCTGGTAAGAAGAAACGGATCGAGAATAACCACCAGATGGGCCCTCACTCCTTGGCGCGTGGGGCCGGAGCAGAAAGACAGAGATGGTACGTCAAGGCCACTATCGGATTAGACGGTGATCAAACTCTAAAGGAAGGCCAATCAGAGGGAGACACTTCTTGGGAAGCCGGCGGTGAGGCCAAAGGATCACTTTGCAGGGGTGATCCCCGTTCTGCTCACTTGGGCAGAACCAAGGAGAGACTAAAAGAATTTTTTTTTTCTTTCGAACTAGAAGTAACTCTGGGTAGAGAAATGGTGACCTAAAGTATTCTGCTCATTAGGCAGAAATGAATTCAAAATAAATCTGCACACTTGGCAGAAACAAAACCGAAACAAGGAGAAAAAAAAATTCAGAACCTATTTTGCTCTGATACCATGTAAATAGTGAAGATAAAGGTGTTTTCTATGTATATTTCTCATACAAACATTACTAACTATTTATACAAAATATGAATGATATATATGGAAGGATTTTCTGAATGAGAATCCCTTTATTTATACCCCTAACTATGCCTACAGCTTTACATGTTCTGTAACAATATACATTGTACAGTATTTATACGACAAAATAAGAGGACATCATAAAAGAAAACACGAGTCAGCTAGATCCTATCGCTGCTCTCTGTGAACAAACTAAGAGCACTTAATTGTGGTTGAATAAAATGTTACAACCTCTCTACAAGAGAAAAATAAGAGAACACTTCAAAGTGGAAGTGTCCAACTAGCAATGGCATGGGAGGAATTTTGACAAAGTAGCAAGCCTACATATGCTCAAATTTGTTGTCTCAAGATGCAAGTATGAAATATAACCAAAATAAAATGAAGCACATCATCATGTCATTACATTCATTTTCATCTTTATCCGCCAACATACTGTTTGGCATATAATCATTAGTATAGACAAATATAGAAGCAAGCATGAGCTATTATCATTTCCAATTGAAAACCAATTACACCTGAAGTTAACTTCATGGTCCTAACATTCCAAGTCCCATGAATGAACCCATGCTTGAGATTACTCCTGAACAAGATAAGAACAATGTTTTTTCAAATATAGCAAGAACCTTGTTAACTAATTGGTTTACTATGCTATTCAACTACCTTGAAGATGGACCGATGTTATTAGCAAATACACTAGTAACACATAACTATGAGATTTTGATATAAGCCTGATGCAGAAATGAAATCCAATTAAGACCGACCAAGTACCACTACCAACACGAGGTTTAGAATCTAAAAGGTAACAAATATGAGAAAACAAGAAATTATTGGGAATTGTATATAGCTAGTTAGCTCCCAGTTACAAATAAATAAATAGAACTATCAAAAACAGATGGGCATAGGCCCAGAGATATGAACTTGAGACTTTTAAATTAATGTTGCCTTTATGAGGCTATTAGAGACCTACATATGGCCAAGGTAGTCTTCGCAAGAACCTAACTCAAAAAATAGACTAGAAAATAATATTTTCTCTATCTCATAATAAATGTCTTAATTGCAAAATACATAATTATTAAAAAAATTTTTTTTGATATATTTTAACCTTTTTAATTCATTTATTATTTTAATCTCTCTTTATTTTCCTAATTTTCTCACATTGTATATCTCTTAATTATTATCTCAATTTCCAATACATTTTTTAATGATGGTATTATTGTAATGTTAAGATACAACGTAATTTGAATTAGGAAATGAAATAATTAAATTGAATATACAAAAAAAAAAAAAAAAATAGGACGTTTATTGTGGGACGGAGGGAGTAACATTTCACATTACTTGAAAATGGTCAGATTCTTACCATTAATTATTAAGCTAAGAATACACAAAACTTGCCTTTGGAACATCAGCTACAACATTGTCCCAATGGACAAACATACACTCGTATATATATCTGATTCCCAATGACAATATATCTTTGATAGGTAGGTTCAGTGTAATTAAAGAGATGACTGTATATATGTCACATGGCCAAAGATTTCTCCATCTGTGCAAAAGACGTGATGACACAAAATTAAATGGACACAAATTTGATGGAGTGCCTCTGCTATCACCCACTAATCCCAAGAATCCCATGTGAGAAATCTAAGTATTTGATTAAAGATAAAATGCATTTAAGATTGAGAAAGTGGTTTGTATGTTTTAGGTATTTGATAAAAGATGTAATTGAAAGCAAATAACAAGATGGTGAGTTTGATTAAAGAGAAATTGAAGAGAATAATTATTCAATCACTAGATTGAGAGTGGGACTGTAGTTCACCTATCTAGCAAGAGTTGAGCTCTATCCATCATGAAAGAATTGAGGTTGGTCACTCTTGTTCCTAATCATGGAGGCAACCATCGATGGAGATAGGAGGCAATGGCTGCTATGGTTTTTGTTCTCCGTTAACCTTCCATTCAAAATGCTAATGATAATGGAGATGGAGATCCAAAAGAGAAATTGCAATTTCAGGTATGGAAGCCAACGGATAGAAGCAAGGCTTGGTATCAACACTAGGGGGTTAGAAGGAGAGAGCGCATAGAACCAAAACATTAGGGGTTTGGCTATTATCTTGTAGTGTGATGTTTTGATGTGTATACAATGCTGGGTTTTACTTTGGGGATTTCAAAATCAGTTTTGCTACTTTAGGAGTTGCTATATGATTTATAAGTTTTCATGGATATAATGTATTCAAGGAGAAATCAACACCTTGTGTTCGATTAGAATGCAGGAAAACATGGTATATGACATTCTGGAAAAGTACGATAGGGATATAATTGGCCCATGGCCTTGTCAAATATCTATCTTCACTAGTCGTTGAAGATTTTTAATCAATACATGTACTTGAACCTTTTTATTGTCTTTGCTCATCTTCTTATCATGAATTGCGTGGATAAATCAAATCTGTAAGTTTCCATGTTTTACGCATCATTATGGATATTTAAACTATATGGTGATAACAAACGATTGCCATAATGTATGAATCCACAAAATTGGTTCTTGTAATTTGAATTTTGCATTCCTTGTAATTTACAAAAGACTCGTGCTTTTTTGATTCATGTCTGGAGAATCCAGAAAAAGATGAAAACAACTCTAAATTTCTCTGGCCATCCATTGTTTTTGCTCATAAACAAGAAAGAAAAGAGGAATCAACCTTGGAAAAGGAAAGGGTTAGAGAAGTGGGAATCAAGAAGGACAACACTAATGTGCACTTGTTTTCTCAAAATTTCTTAAAATGTGAAATTTCTTGGATCTAACTTATATGTTGTCTCCAAATTCATTTTCCTGTTGCAATGAGATAATACAAGCCTTTTTGCTCTGTAATGCTGGGGGGGCTCATGTTGAGGAAAAAATTAATGGTTGCTTCCTTTCCTTGCTATTAATCATGTGACTGAACAACAAACTTGCCATCAAGTGTCTGGGCAGATAGCACTTTAATTATCTTTGTTGGTGTAGTTGTAAATTTGTAATGGCTGTGCTTATTTCCTATATGGCAGTTTGAGTTCGACATGTTGATGTATACAAAAATTTAAAAATATAGCTGATATTTACAATATATGACCATCATATTAGAAGAAGAGCAAATTTTTCTTGAAGTAAATTAACCAAACATCAAATTTGTTTTTGTTTTACAGGGTTAGCAGGATGGTAACTAAAGGACTTCTTGTGCACTTAGGGTGTGATGTGACAACTGTGAGCTCCAGCGATGAATGTTTACGAGTGGTTTCTCAGGACCACAAGGTGGTAATTATGGATGTGTGCATGCCTGATTGCTTTGAAGTTGCGATCCGCATACATGAAAAATTTATAAAACGTCATGAAAGGCCATTAATAGTGGCACTTACCGGAAACACAAACAAGGTTACAAAGGAAAACTGCATGAAGGTTGGCATGGATGGTGTAATTCTGAAACCTGTTTCTGTCGACAAGATGAGGAGTGTTTTATCGGATCTTCTGGAACATCGGGTTCTATTCGAGGCCATGTAAATAGAGATATAAATGACACTAAATGAGGAAGAAAATTCTATCTTGTTGTCGAGTGCATACCAGGGTATGGGAGCATTACAGTGGAGATAGGGCGCAAGGCATGAGCAACATGATTGTTGAAAGCCAATCTCTGTATCCTTCTGTGCATCCAGTTATGAAAACTCTATTGGAAAAAAATTTGTTCCAGGCTTGTGGAGATCCAGATTGTCCCTTGAAAATGGAATTTATGTTCTGTAAAATTGTACAATAGAATAACACAAGATGATTAAATCAAATTATGCTTTTACAGTTTTACCCTAAGAATAAAATCTATGGACGCATGAACTTCATCTTTCTTTTTTGGGATAATTAAAAAAAAATTACTAAATTTTTTTTTTAAGTGGTCACAAAAGATTATTCTTTCAGATGAATGTATAAAGTATCATTTTCTTTTCACTAATAGATCTGTTATTGGAAACCTAACATAGACTGTTATGTTATTGTCTTTCACTAATTAAGCATGTCAAAGAAGTCAAATCTCCTCTAATTGACTAAAAGTAGGTGTTATGTTAATTAAGCTTTAGGAATTGCATGGAAAAAAAGTAAAATTTAGTGATCATCTTAAAAAAGGGAGGGAGGCAATATTGACACTTTCATTTTAGTTTTTGTTATTCCTTCTATCTTTTTTTATTATTGAACTTGATTATAATATCTTATTACATCATTTAATCAATAATTCTCATAAAAAAAAATATTTAATTTTCATTTCCTTTTATATTTCATTATTATTATTACTTTTAATTTATAAAAATATATATATTTTTTTATATTTTAGAAAAATATATGATAATTATATATACTCACATATATAATTAGAAAAATTATACAAATATACGATTTGTTTGATTTTTATGGGTTTTTTTTTTTCACTTTTACTATTTTTTGGTATACGTTTTAATATAAGTTTGATATATTTTTAGTCTACGTTTACTATATGTCGTATTTAAAAAAAAAAAATATTTTTAGGTATGTAATATTTTTGAAAAAATATTTTTGCAACAATAAAAATGAATTTTTTTTTTCGATACTTTTGTAAAAATACCTATATAGTTTTATATAAGAAAATATCAAAATGAAATATTCATTTTTATGTCATAAAATAAATTTTATATTTTATTTAATTTTTTTCCAAAGAATTTTTTTATTATTAAGAAAATTAATTAATCAAATAAAAATAAAATATTAATACTTCTTAATATATTTTAAAAATAATGTAATAATCTCAAAAATATATATTTTTTTTTTGTAATAGTATGTTTTTTAATTTTTTACTTATTATTTTAATCCTATAATTTGTTCAATTTATAAAGGAAAAAATATTATTTATTAGGATATTTTAGCAAAATATATATTTTCAATGAGTATAATTTAAGTTTTTTTTTGAAATAAAATGTTTATAGGATTAGAATTTAAGAATTTATTTTGTAAATTATCTTTCTTATTAAAAGTGAAAAAATATAAATTTTCTTAGGAAAATATAAAAAATTAAAAATTATGAAATAGTAGGAATTTATTTCATAATAGTGAAAATGAATAATTATATTATTATTTTTAAATAAAAATATATATTTATTAAATATATTTTTTATTATTATATTTTTAAAAAAATATAAATATAAATATCACTTTTATGAAAAAAAAAAAGTAAATGTAATTTTTTTTAGTATATAAGCCTTCTTTTTCTTATGAAAATTAAAAAATAAAAATTTTGCTTAGTTTTTGTCACGATCTGATCCTATTGGGCTTGTGACCGATATTAGAGAACAGAAAAACATAAGGCTTTCGAAACTCATAGTAAACCTGATTTGCCACTAAACGATAAAACTGTAATATGATAATTATAATTGTCACAAAGCAAGGATTAAGAGCCTACGTGTCTAACATAATCTCAATAATTTAATATATTTACTTAGCCATTTAGAACTGACATCATACACTTAACATCACCAACTAAAAATTTATGTTTAACGGAGTAACGATAAAATTATAACCATAAATCTAATACTGAATATAACAATGCGAAACTCTAAATAATTTAATACAATAAATATGAAATAATTACATAACAAAAATAAAATAACTTCTCTGCCTAAGAAATAAAAGGAAGGAAATACTCAATTTAAATACTTAATCTTTTTAAACTCAACCTATAACCTGGAAAAATATATGAATAGGGGTGAACATTCAACTCAATGAGCTGATATAAATTAATTTAACATACAGGTTATTTATTAATTTACATGAAATGTCATATTACATATAATTATCCATAAACATACATAATATTTACGATGGAAATCGTAAGTGGAATCTAAAATTTTTTATGTTTTCTTTTATGGTAATTGGAAACCGACCTCTCTTTTGGCTCTCTTAAAATTTAACTACGGGGTCACGGTGAGACTAATTCAAATCAGACATTCTTATACTCTATAATTCATGTCTAAGAGTCATGGTGAGACCATTATCTAACCAGAAAATTCCTGTAATAAACATCATTATTATCATCGTATCATATCATGTTATATTGTTAATATTTTATGTATTAGTACAGTTGAATTTCACATCATCCTATTTTCTATCGCAACCACATATATACATATCATTCAACATCATAAAATATGACATAAATATAAATCATGATTTTAAATCTAATATAATAATGATAGCTTTTATATATATATATATATATATATATATATATATATATATATATATATATATATATATATATATATATATATAAAAAAAAACAGAATATAATTATGTTAGAGAGATAGA
>CANXYC011553671.1:0-13902 GCA_948193065.1 Aleurites moluccanus | reverse complement strand
GGCTCAATATGCCCCTATTAGCAACTCTTTTAAATTGAAAGAGAGCTAAAGAAGAAGAAAATATCACTTGGAGAGGAAAAAAGACGAAATCTAGTGATGAAAATGATTTCTTGGCCTTTTTTCCTTGCCTTTTGCTTGTTTTCGGCTGCTTTTTCTTCGTTGTCATTGTCTGGAAAGTGGGGGGAGGTCCTCTACTTATAATAGGAGCTCCAGGGGTCAATTCCCGTGCACTTTCGATGTGGGAACTGCAAAAAGTCGAAGGAAACTCTTCGCTGCAACCGGAGAGGGGGGGTGGCACCACCACCAGCATAGGGCGGCACAGGCCCTGAGGGAGGGCGACGCCGCCCCATGGCTTTACCGGGGCTGGCGGCTGCCGCCACCCCCCTCTGGCGGCATAGCCAATCCTGAAGGGCGACAACAGTGGCCCATCGATGCTCTAAGGCCATTCTGGGTCCGTCCGAGCGCGAGTTTGGTACCGGGGAATGCCGTTTGGGTTGGCACGAGTCTGAGGGGTGTAAAAAATGAGTGTTCACAAGGCACATCAAATGTCTCAACCTTGGGACAACCGTCAGGAAAATTTGATTTCTTAGTCAAATATTCTGCTCCACCTTCAGCTGAGGTTCCAATGCCAGAACCTTCAAGATGGGATGATGATGATGATGATAATCTCCCACCACCACAATTGCCTCCTCCAAGTTCTCCTAAACCACTGGCAACTAAAAGACAAGACTTTTCTCCTCCTAAGAAAGAATGGAGTATTAAATGCAGCTGTTCAGCTGAAGAAAAAATGAGTCTAAAATCTGCCCCTGCTCTTGCTCTAGTATTTATGATGGACCCGATTTTTGAAGAAAACGATTTCCCGCCATTGGAAAAATTTGAAAATCATGAGCAGAATACAACTCATACCTGGAAGGCTAGAAATCCTACTGCCAGGAAAGCAGATGGATCTACAGAGACAATAAGTACTACTGAAGCTATTTTAAATTGGCAGTCACACAATGTTGTTGTTCAGAATTCCTTCTTGAAACGAATTGATGAAACTACCAGGAGAATAGAGTCCAAGCTTAACAAACAACAAATTCCTGAACCAACTCCTCTTTAAGCTGTCACAAAACGAATAGAAGATCTGCATCAGGAAATCCTCTATTTGGTTCAGAATTCACAGCCTTTCTACAATCAGGAACGAGAAATGAAAGGTTTAAGGGCTCAGTTAACCACAATCCAGAAGATGCAACAATAGGCTCAAAATCAACCAGTTTACCCTCCAAATATTTGGCCACCTCAGCCATATGTTCCCCAAGCCAAACCATTATACCCACAACCATTATATCAATCACCTCCAGTAATTCCACCAGAAGAAAATTATCCAGTAAAACCCTCTTACCCACCTATTCCAAAGACTGAACCTCCTAGATCCCATAAAGAGCCTAAACTCAAAAAACCAATGATGCCAATAGACCAAACAAGTTCAAACCCGATTTCGTCTTTCCTCACAGAAATCACTGCAAATCCCTCTAAAGAACCTCTTCCAGTTTTTATGAATACTCTGCCTGCTTCAGGAACTACTCAAGGAAGTCCTCATGTTCAACATCCTGACGATAAGCAAGCAGAATCTTCTGCTCCTCCACCAGGCCAAACAGGCCAACCTCCACTAAATACTCCACCTAATCCACCTCCTCAACAAACTCCCCCTGAGCCTATGTTCCATCAATTTGACACTTACACATCAGAAAGGAATACTTGGCAGACTTTTGATGATGTGCCTCCTTCTCAATGGAGGAATAGATGACATGAAATGAATTCTTGGTATATGTCTGAAATGCGAAAAGAAGGAAATACCCTCAGGGCTGTACTTAAGCAGTTTGCTTCTAGAATGACAGGTTCTCTGAGAGAGTGGTGGTATGCTCTTGGAGAATATCGTCAAAGACAACTTCTGAATCTTCCAAGCATTACCTCTTTTATTGGTGTAATATACACTGAATTTCTAGGCAATTCTACACACTTTGTAAATCAGTGTAGACAAGAGTTCTTCCACCTTAAATGTTGTTTGTATAAACGAAGTGATTTGGAGAAGCATTATCAAAATGCAATTCAGAGGTATTATGTCATTGGTGGTATGGATGATGTAAATCTCAAACAGGCATATCTGAATTCTTTGCTAGAAACATTAGGTAAAGAAGTATTCAGTTTTTTGGAACAAAAGCATCAGACTCTTGTTGATGCCTCAATTGGAGAACTCTATAATCTTTCACTAAAATCTCTTGACAAGCTGTGTAACCAGTGAAAATTCTTTGCTGATTTTCAAGAAGCCAAGAAAGTAGTGGCTTTTTAGTATTAACTTCAACTTTTGTTCAAAGAGGAACAATAAATTAACGGCTTAATTTAAAGGGTGGTTGTTTTCGAGCTGAGGGGGCTGTGTGTAGACATTTTAGATGAAAAAAAAAATTGTAAAATTTTTTAAAAATTATAATATTATAATATTTTTTATAACGAATTTAATGATATATTTTTTATACAAAATAAAAATTAAATAGATTTAAATCAAAAATATATTAAAAAAAAACTTTGAGTTTCCATAATTTTTTATAAGTCAATAAAAAAATTATTCAATTTATTAAACTTCTAAATTTTATTCAATTAGAATAAAAAGATTTAAAATCCAACAAAATTAATATTTCTGTTAATTTTTTAATAAAAAAATTACTTTTTAATTCTTTTTTTTAAGAAAAAATTATATTTTAAAATTTATTTCTTTTAATTTTTAAATATCTAAATTATATATGAATAATTTTTAAAAATATTCCATCTAGATTCATAATTAAATCAATCAATATCAATATTAAAATTAATTTAATTAATAAAATAAATATTTTATATGTTTTATTAATTAAATTTTATTTTTATCTATAATTATAATTGATTAAAATAAATTTTATTTGTAAATAAACTAAAATAAAATAAATATTGCCAAATTTAAAGGGTTGGTGTTTTCTTTGCTAGAACATTTAAATTGGCAAATATGTGAATTTATATGTATAGCTACCAAAACATGAAGAGGTTTGCAGTGAAATTCATTTTAATATGTCACTTTTATTGGCATATCATAAATGAATTTTAATAATGTGATTTTAAAATTAATCAATTTATTTAATGATTTTGAAATTATTTAGAGATTAGGAAATTTTGAGTTTGAATTTTAATTGAAATCAATTTATACATTAAAAAAAATTAATAGTAAAGTGATGCATAGGTGTGGTTATTCATTTAAATTTTTTTAACTCGTCCACCATGAAAATTAATGTATTACTTTTATTTGTATTACTTATATTCTAAGTTATTTGACATGTTTTTGAATGAATTTATTTGTATTATGATAAATTTCGATCTTTGCTTTATTTTTTGTTAATATAGTCTGTTAGAGTATGTTATGTTAGAATATAGATTGCTTTTAGAAATGTTTTTTACACTTAAGATGTGTTTAGCGGAGTTTTGATTAAGTTAGATTTGAAGAAGTTTGGAAAATGTCTCATAATCCTTTTCATGGGCATGAAGCATATCTTCATGGACGTGAGTCAGTTTTCACAGGTGTGAACTCTATATTTACAGGCATGCAAAAAGATTCTGTCTGAATTTTAAATTTTCACCAGATACATAGACAGTGACTTTCATGAGTATGAAACTCATCTTCACGGGCGTGAAAGGTCAACCTTCATGGGCATGAATCCTTCTTTCACTGGAGTGAAGTGTCGGCCTCTATATATATCAACTCATTTGTCAATCATTCAAAAATTAAATCTTCTCTCCATTCTTTATTTCTCAACCATCAAATCCTAAATATGTTTCATCTGTGTTTCTAAGGCATTTATACCCTCATTAATGTTTCATTTTAGAAAGCAAACACTTTAAGAAGACCATTAAATACTCTCAGGATCAAAATTTCTTCAAAATCCCCATTTGAGGAGAAAGATGTATTTTCTCTAGAACTTGATTTCTGTTATGATTTGAGGTTATAGGTTGTTAGAATAGTTGTGTATGAATTATGGAGAGTAGGTTATATGCATTTATGGCTAAAGATTTTGGTTGTTAGAAGAATTAGGGAAAATGATGAATAGTAATATAAATAGTGTCAATTTTTCTAATCTTCCATAATTATTTTGGAGAATGGTTAAATTAAGTTTAAGAACTATATAAGTAAGCCTTACAGAGTCTCTATTTGCAAGAAATTGATATGGATAATCTTGGTGTCACGACCCGACCCGGCGGTCCGCAACTGTCCTAGGGTGCGGGAGATGCCGAGGCGACCGGCACCTGTAGAACCTATCAATCACATCAATACAATCTCATACTAAAACAATATCGCAGCAAAAACATTTATACCCATCATCAATCATATAACAATCTATAATCATACACTCATATAGCACTATTCATTCTGTTACTCTGTTATTTATTATGTAACTTTTTGTAATTACCATAGTCATTTCATTAATTAATCTCCAATGTACGCATACATACATGTTCATACACTAACTATACCGTACAAAACCCATAGAGCAGCTAGGATATGAACATACAAAAATATTCAGTGTTTAATATAATTACACTGCTATAAAACTGCAGAATCTACAGAGAGTCAAAAAGGCTGGGATATCTGCCTCCTACTCGGTACCTGGAGAGGGAAACATTGAGAGGGTGAATATATATAATACTCAGTGAATCTAATATACATCGACCAATAAATATATAATGGAATATTAATAAATAATAGGCAGATGAAATAAATGAATAAATCTACTCAAAAACTCTGAAATACATAATCAATTACAAAATATGACTGTAAGTTAATAATCACATCAATGGATAGTATATCATATGGATAAGATAGATAATGACAGATATAGAGCCATACGCATAGAAATGTGTCAAGTACAAATCAATCTCATATCAATATACATAAGACGGATCAGGTCTTATGACTAGGACTCATAGTCCTTCCCAGTTAGAACATAACAATATACATTATGCACAATGCCGACAGTATGTACTCACTACCCTATCGGGCGACAGCTCTATCAAATCACATCGAAATTAATAGAATCAATAAACACATCAATACATACCATTCTCAATAATGGTATCACCAAGTATTAATAACTCATCTTCAATCAATTCAATGAGCAATAGAATCAATAGGATATCAATAACAATCGATTATACAATGATTAAAGGTATAGCAACCAACAATGGGATCAAACATAAGTTAGTCATTTACGGCCAAAAAGTTGACACAATTGGCATGCCGTTGTCGCTGGCGACGATGGTATTCAAATGGTTGACCAATGGATTTTTAAGCTTGGCATTTTATCGAACACATTGTGTGCAACAATGAAATGATATTTTGGCAAGGTTTTGGTGCAGCATTGACATTACCCCAATTATCAACAACACACAATGTAAGTAATTCCATAAGCATTATATACAACTCAATAAACATCATCAAATGAATCAATTTGGCATGTAAAAGCCATAGGAAAAATAAGAATACAATAAGGCAATTTTGCCCTAATTAGGTTCACCTACTTTGGCCTTTTCACATATGAATTCCAATTGGCAATTTAACACTTTAGGCATAACAAATGATGCATAAAAGACTCGTCTATCACTTTAAATCATCAAGTAAAATTGCTTTGCCATCAATTTCTTCAAATTCCTCAAAGTAGGCAAAATGAGCAATTTTCTTCAATCAAATTTTCTACAACAATTCAACCATCAATTATTCATCAATTAACTTCCAATTAACTTATTCTATACTCAATTTATACATACTAATCCATTTGCACAAAATCAATGCATACAACTTAAGTTTAGCGTTCGAAAATTGGATAAAAATACTATATGCATCAATTGATGCAATTAAACTAATTACCCAATCTAACTAACGTCAATTAACCCTAAATCAACCATAAAATCAACCAAAACAACATTTTACCTTAAATTTGTGAAGTGGCCGAAAATCCCATATGCATTGTTCTTGAAAATTTCTTGATTCCTATGGATGGAAATGGATGGAGGATGGATTATATGGTGTTTAAATCAAGTTTACATGGATTTTCCTTAACAAAATGGAAGAAAAATCAAATGGAAAATGATGGGAGAAGCTATGGATGAACAAGAATAAAAATGGGCAAAAATTTTCTAAGTGTGGCTTATATAGTAAGTCATATTTGACAAATTTCCTTTTGATCCTTAAACTTACCTTAAATCGAGCTTTTGCCACATTTTCCTTTGGTAATTTATTCAGACAATTCTGTCGGGATTTGGATTTCAAAGTGAATATTCAAACATTTTATTTTTATTAATACTTTATAATAAAAATAGTTTCAGAGCGTTATGAAATTCAGACTGTCGAAATTCCACTATACCCCTAAAGTTTCATTTATTTACGGTTTTGCCATTGCTTACTTTATCAGTGTTCTTAAATATTTTTCACCTTTTTCTTTTTACTGTATTTACACATGCATATACACAATTCTTTATCCTCTAATAAGAAACAGAAATTCATCCGTCGGCCGGGCTGCTATTTTTGCGGTAGCGATATCGACATCGACAATTTCTAGAAAAATTTCTCGTTTTTACTCTAACTGAGTTTTTAAAATTATCATTAGTCATTTCATATAATTTCAAATAACATACTAAGAACTTTAATCATAAAAACTTGGTAAGCTTTTATAGAGTATTACAGCTGGGTAAGAAAGACCCAAAAAATTATGATTTGTTGAAATGAGTCAGGCTTGGAGCAATAATGTAATGTGCTTATGAGTTGATTTGGAGCTTGATAGAGTTCTTCATCTTTGTTTTGGATTGTTGCTTTGTTAGAGGTGAGTTATGCATATTTATTTTGTATATATTTGTATATGTATACATATTTCTCCTGTTATATTGAACCTAAATTTTATTCTGAGTATATCTATGCATTTGCCAAATTGTTAAATCCTTTGAAATCAATGCTGCTTGACTATATATGCTTTATTGCTATTGTTATGATTTTCGACTTGGAATTGCTACCCATTTCTTTGGAACCAACTCGTTATTATTGCATAAATCGATTAATCTGAAATATTCATTGTTATATAATCTGTTGATTTATAAGAACCTCTATTTTAAATACTTATATTCTGAACTGAGTAGATGTTATTGTTATAATGCCTTCCTTATGAATGATAAATGATAGGACTGTATGCATTAGTGACTCGACTGATAGAGTCAAAAGTATCATGGTCCTTCCTAGAGGAGACAAAGTTTTTCTAGGTTTGTGTTAGCGCAAGTACATGTACTTTGTAAGGACATCATAGTACTCTTGTTCTGTTTATGGATACTCTTGTTCTGTTTATGGATGTCATCAGACTCCTGTTCTTTTTCTATGTTGTTTTCACATTTACATTGTTTTACCTTGCATACATATGTATATATTTGTGATGTGTCATTTCTTATAGGAACTTCTGACGTCTGACTTCTAATTTATGATTTATGATTTTGATTTCGATCTATTTAAAACCATTGATTATATATATATATATATATATATATATATATATATATATATATATATATATATATATATATATACACTTCCATTAGAAAATTGGGTTATATTTCTTAGATCTGAATTGGGTTCAGTCTGTTTTGGGGCTTCAGGTTGGGTAGCTCCTTCTAAAGTCGAATCTTCTGGTAGGGTAATGTCTTTCTATTGAATTTTTCTTGGAATGATAGTATTGGCTTTTGAAAGGTTAATTTGAAGCAAAAGGGTTTATCCTTTTAGTGAGTGTTAGATGTGTTTTGAGGCAAAAGCAAAAATCGTTGCCTTGTAATGAATTTTGAAAATTAATGCTATTGGAATGGATCCAGCAAGCATTTTATAGTTATGAGTCTTAATTTGAAGAACTATACTCTTTAAAATATTTTTATCATTTAAGGAGATAGTTATATTTGGATAACAACTAAAGTTGATCGGTTCTTTGTTAATGCTGGACATTACAATTCCAAAGAATCAATAAAGTTGAAAAACCTAGCATTTTTAGGAATGCTAAGATTGAGGTATCTAATCCTTCTCTAGTTAAGAGTTTAATACCTACCTGGACTAATCCTATATGTATGTACTTATAGGATCTATCCCTATAATTTTGAAGAGACTTTAAAGAAATAAGTTGGATTTCCTCAAAGGGTTTTGAAATTTGAATGTCTCTCTCCTCAGTTTTGATTGTGAAATCAGTTTTGAAGAGTTTTGAAAATTTTGAAGATTCATAAATTTATTTTTGTTGAACCCTGGGAATATCCCAGTTATCAATCTGTTTTGAAAAATCTTTAATAGTGATCTCCTTACTATTGATTATCCTTTTGAACTCTGAAGAATCAGAGG
Source organism: Aleurites moluccanus (assembly GCA_948193065.1). Classification (NCBI taxonomy): domain Eukaryota; kingdom Viridiplantae; phylum Streptophyta; class Magnoliopsida; order Malpighiales; family Euphorbiaceae; genus Aleurites; species Aleurites moluccanus. The sequence continues at coordinate 5,486 of CANXYC011553671.1, read as the reverse complement.
TAGAAGACTTTGAAGGAGATGTGGTTCTACAGAAGAACGGGTCTAAATTCATTTTTGTAAATAAAAATAAAAATAAATTACTGTTGAATGAACATGAGTATGGCCACTAGGTTTACTGCCCTAAATCTCTCAAAATGGGACTTACAACTGTACTTCCGCTTAACAATTCAAACACAGAAAACCTATTCTATTGTTTATCTTCTTAAATGAATGCAAATACTGTGCTAAAATAACAACACCATCCCCCCAAAGCTCTGATACCATAACCCGACAAGATCAAAGGGGCAACCAACAATGAATGAAAATACAATATTGAAGTATGAAAGACAGTATTAAAAATAATATTAATAAAACAAAAATATAAAAATGAATAGATTTTTCACATATTTCTATTGTGTTGGTTCCTTAATGAAGGCAAACACAAAGCATACTTCTGTTACTTAAAATGGATGAAATGAATGAAAATAAAGTATTGAAGAAATTGAATTGTATCAAATACCTTATATTAATAGTTTGAAAATTACAAAATAATGATACAAAGTTTAAAAGGAGAAACACAAAATACTGATACAAAGTTTAAAAGGAGAAACTTTTAGCACTTAGAGGGTTTTTTCTCTCAAGAACTCTCTCTCTCTTTTTCTTTTTCTTTTTTTTGCTAAACTTGATTCTGCTTTTGTTGGAAAACTATCTTTTTTAAATAGAAAAAAATAAAGCAGACAAGTTTTGACAGAAAGAACCAGCAATAATCTCATGCTTCTGCTTTTTCAAACTTCACATGTGAAGACTGTAGCTTTTCCTGTCTCTTTTGAAAAGTAGATGTCTTACACTGTAGATATTTTGTTCTTATCGGCTACTGTAGTGTCAATAGACAAATTGGCTATTGTAGTGTCGATAGAAAATAAAACTTACAAATACAAAGATAGTAAAAATGATTTTTACCATTTTTACAAAGATAATGGAAGTACAAAAATTTAAACGATAAAATATTTTTCTTTTACTCTTTTTATTTTTTTATTTTTTTTTACATTTTACTTTAACGAGGTGGCAGAAAAGCCTTTACAATAAATTTTTAAAATCTACCTTTTGATTGGTGGTAAAATACCAAAACACTCATCTTCATTGTCATCTTCTAAGTTAATAATAGGCTCAAAAGAAGAGCTTGAGCTGGAAGACACTTGTTTTGAAGAGGAAGACTTATTTTCCAACATTTGTTGAATCATATCCTAAAAACCATCCTTATTTTATGCAGAGGCTAATTTTGAAAGACCAGAAAATCTCTGTGCCAAGAAATTTGTGGTTTCAGGAGGGCACGAAGGCAATTATTCTTAACTAGCTAGTTTTGGACATAAATTTTTGAAATTCTATTGTTGAAAGAATCCCACCATTTGATTTTGAATCTCTTGATGAGGATGCACTTTCCATCCTGTGTATGATTATAATGGAAATACCAAATACATACCCAGGGCAGAAAGAATTTCGAACAGAAAAGAAGAAAATGGTGAAATCTTTTTTCTGTGTTTGAAGGTTTGTAGGATTTTTGAATAGTTCAAAACTAGGTTGAAGTTCTGGAATCATAGTCTCTAGAGTGTTTCCAAAATAATTTCACCATTGAATGAACCAAAAGGGCAGGGATGTAGTTTGAAATTTTTTGTGAAAGTAAAATAACCAAGAATGGCTATTACCTTCATTTTGAATATAAAAGGAATTAAACCATGCCTGCTGGTAATCCCAATAGTTATAGAGGTGGCAATAGTTAATTTTGGTATGGAAGTCAGCAGAAAAAGTTCTTGATATGTTCAAGTCTTTTCCCCATTCTTTTGGATGAAGAACATTTTGAATGGTGCATGTTGAATAGGATGGGTTTGGTTAGTCCGATGTTTTCTGAAATGTTTGAATTTGGTTGAGCTAGTTACTTCCAAAATGGATAGGTAATATGACTGTGGTTTTTTTTTTATCCCATGATTTGAAATACCATTCTTTTGAAAATAAATTTGAAACGGATTTAGATGGATTTTCAATAAAGAATCCATCCTCCATTGGTAAATTATTTTCAAAATGATTTTTCTCCAAATATTCGTTGGTTTCCAAAAACTGTTTTTTCTTTGAAATAACAATCTCAAAAACATTTGGAGGATTTGAAATATTTTGAGATGTGGTTTTGGAGGGAAAAACCATCTCAGTTTTTGAAATAGTAACAATTTATTTACCTTTGTCCTCTCCTGAGGAAGAGGATTTTGAAGAGGAGCCCTGTGATGTTTGGGCCTATTGGACTTTTTGAAGTGCCAGAATCAATTTTGGACTCTAGGTGAGTTGTTCAACCGAGTTTTGAATTTGGACCTCCTTAGAGATTTGGCCCAGTTTTGAAGTTTGTTCTTCCTCAAGCATGTCAGCCCATGACTTAATGGGTTGGGCAGAGGAAGGTTTTAAAGTTTTTTGGGCTTGGCTCGAGGCCTCACCTTTGTTTGAATCTTTATTTGAGCTTTTGCCCTTGTCTTTGGACTTTCTCGGCATTAGGGCCTGTTTTGAAGAAATTCTCGGGTTAGAAAATCTGGTATTGAATTTGTATCTCATTTTATATATTCAATTTCAAAATCAAATATAGAAAGGATTGCTTGCCATATGGCAAAAATATGTTTTGAAGAAATATTTTGAACATCTTTTTGTAAAACTTCCTTTGTAGATTTATAATTAATTCTCAAAAGAAAATTTTTATTCAAAAGATCACTTTGAAATTTTGAAATGCATAAAACAATTGAAAGAAATTCTTTTTTTATTATAGAATAATTCTTTTGACAATCATTCAAATGTGCAGATGTGAATTAGACTATGCATTCCCGTCCATTTTGAAATTATTTTAGGATTCCACCATATCCTATATATGATGCATCAGTCTCCACTATTTTATGAGCTAAGGGATCAGTTATATGCAGATAGGAGATTTTTAGAACATGTTGTTTAATCTTTTCAACAATCCTAATATGCTGGTCAGATTATGGTACTTGATTTTTTCTTAACCTATAATGTAATGATTTTGCTAGACGGTTAATGTTTGAAAAAATAATTTTGATTTGAATTAAATATTTTTGAAAAGTAATTTCTCTTAAAACATTTATAAAATTCTCTGGAATTTCTGGAACAATTTTCAAATCTTCCAAGTTTTGAGATTCAAGATTCTCTAATTGATCATCTGAATTTGTTTCATTTTTTGAATCAACACTTAGGATTGAAATGAGATTTTGAAGACATTCAAAATCATTTTTTTTTTTTGCTTTTCTTTAAGCTCTTTAAGTTCTGTTTTTATCTCTTTAATCTCTTTTTGAAGATCCTGAACATTTATTACAGGTTTTCTAGTTTTCTTTCCTCTATCCAAAATAGTTTTAAGGTCTTAATTACTTCTATTGGTAAAGGGTGAGAGAGAAGGTCTTTCAACAAGCTTTAGTTTCTCTTCTAAAGAATTTAAAAGCTTGTCTAGATATTCTTTTTGGATTAGTGGATCATTAATATACTTAATTGCATCAAGAATTGCTTCTTGACTTTTTGTAAGCACATTAATGGTTTTGGAAGTTGTATTTTCATCATAATCCGTATTAGAACTGGACTCTGTTTTTGCACTGGAAGAAGAGTTGCCTAAGTCATCAATTTGAAGGTGTTATTTATTTTGTAAAGAATTGGAGTATTCATACTCATAAGACTCAACTAATAGGATAGATATTTTGTCTATGATTTCCTGATCTAGTTGAAGTTCATGTAGTTTGGTATTCATTCTACAGAATTTTGAGGTCTATCCCTTTTTGCCACATTTATAGCAGGTGATGTCCTTAAAGTCTGTCCTAGGCTTGGATTTTATCCTAGACTAAGATTTTTTTTGTAAGGCTTTGAATTCTTCTTAAAAGAAGAGGGTTTTCTATAATAAGTCTCATTTTTAGGTTGAAAATACTTTTTATAGTTTGAATTGGATTTGGATCTTTTGTAGGAGTCTCTCTGTTTACTACACTGACCACTACAAAGTTTTGAATCCTTAGTGAGGTTTGGATCAAACTATTGATAGAAACTACCTAGTTCCTTTCTAGTTTGTTTCATTTCCCACTTAAGGTGTTTTTGGAGCTGCAAGTCTTGGCAAATCCTAAGACATTCCTTTTGGATTAAACTAATTAGTTCTCCATAAGTAAAGTGGTCATAAGGAATTTGGTTTCCAAATGCTTGTCTGATATAGTTTCTGACCTTTTTTCCTAAAATTTTAGGTAGTCCTACTAGGAATTTCTCTTTTCAAAATGGTTGGTTAGAATCTTCCCTAAGCATTACTCTAGTCTGACAAGTATTTTTGTAATTTTGAAAGTCACTAAGCTTCCTTCACCTAAGGTTACTAAGGAGCTCACTATTTTTGTCTTTGAGCTGTGAAGGATCTCCTATGAAATGGCGAGATATTGTTAGGATTAAGGTTGACACCGCATCTTCTACAGTGTTACCTAAATCATCTAGAAAAAGTGTTTCATCCTCAAAGGTTTTGATTGATCCTAAGATTTCTTGCTATTGGTGTGGAGTTAGATAATAATCCCACCATCATTTTAGCTGTCCAGAAAAATCAGCTATTAGGAGTTTAACAATTGGTTTATCCGAGGTTCCTAATTGGGTCTTATAGGTATTTGTTGCGATAGTCATCTGTTGGAGTAAACTAAGGATGTTATATTCAGACATACCATTTAAGTTCCATTCATAGACACAGGAGGCATTGAATCTAAACTGAACTAAGATATTGGGTCTATTTTCTTGTCCTAAGTCTAGAGCTATAATCCTAGGAACAGGATCATGCCAGGTGTCACGACTCAACTCAGGAGTCGTGACGGTCCTAGGGTATGGGTGATGCATAAGCAACCAATACCATGAAGAACCCTAATAAAATCTATATGCTATGCAACAAACAAATTACAACTTATTAAACTTACAACTGCTGAAGAAAATTCGATAGCATCTCCTCTAAAAAATAGGACTATACAATCAAACACAGCAAATAACACTTCAAATAATTCTCCACAAACATCTCAAACAGAAGATCCCTCTGGATCTCTCTCAACAATCTCAACTCTGATATATACAAACATCTCCACATATATATATATATAAACTATCAGAACATATATATATATAACAAGCAATCTTATAAATAAAACTTACAATTATATCTACATGTCCCAAAATATATATACAGTACCATGGAATTATTCTACATATTATTTACATAACTTTAGGGACTGATTTTTACATGCAAAACTTCCAAGGCAGAATTAGAAGTTGCTACTAGAACATGTGCCTCACCAAAGACCTGAAAAACATTAAACACTGCAAGGATGAGTATAAAAATACTCAGTGAGTTCAAAAGCATAAGAATACAGTAAATGCATAATAAATGCCATAATATGCATAAAATATTTAACTAAATATAGCATATAATAAAATAGATACTTTACTGTAATAATAATTCAATATAA
>CANXYC011553327.1:0-25678 GCA_948193065.1 Aleurites moluccanus | reverse complement strand
TAGCTCCCTCACGAGCTATGCTATCACCTGAAATCCACAGAAGATGAGTGAGCCTTCAACTCAGTAAGAAATGAATATCATGCAATAAGAAATTGAATATCAAATCATGGTCATGAACAAATAATTATACATATAGGTATGAAAGAAATCATAAGCTTTGCTTGAAGGAAACATGGTTCTCATAATAATTTTGGATATATCAAATCATGGTTCATATTTAGAACATAGGATGCCCACAAAGAATGGCATTATCAATCTCATCTGGAAGAATGATCTCATATCATATCATACATATCGGTAGCCTTGCTACCTTAACGTGCACATATGCTTGGCCAGGCATGGGCCTAGAGCTCATGGCCCCCTCTAGGTGGAACACCGATAAAAACCCTATCGATTGGGCTCCCAAAGTGCACAATGGACCAATGAATTTACTCTCATTGGGAAGAGCGCTCTATCCATGGGTCATGGGTTTTAATCCCATAGGATACATATTGGTTCCAAGACCATCATCATACAACATTATTCAAATCGGTTCACAAGCAAGAAGTATAAAGACTTGATCCAAGAAGATTGATCAAGCCATTCACATTATACAAGTGTGTGTATATATATATAATAGGATATCCAAATATAAGAATACTTTGGTCATTTTAATTTCAAAGAGCAATAATCAAATGGAATGTTCATACTTACTTCTTACACAAATTTTTCTTAAATTACTCTTAGCAATCTGCCCACTTATAATTCCTTAATCAATTCGAATTTCTTCTCCTAAGAAATTTTCCAAATACACAAAATTAGGGTTTCTCCAAATCAATAATATTCAACATGATTTCCCATTAATTAATTATCTTAGAGTCTCTATTCTTAATTCCCAACAACAATTACATTTATCTCTTAAAGAAAATCTGCATTAATTTTCGAAATTACTGTTCATGGCAGTCTCACCAAACTGATTTCTCCTACATAAATTACCATTAATGACTGCAATTTGCAAGCAATAAATTATGTATACCCAACATTAATTATCCTAACCCATAGACTTAAATAAATCCAAATAAAATAGCTTAGGAAGAAAATTTACCTTATTTCCTTCAAACTGAAATTCTGAGATTACTGCTTAAATCTTTATGATTTAAGCCTTAATATTGACTAATCTAGAAGTCTAATGCATTAATTTGAGGACTAATGCCTTAGAAAATAAAATGGAACAAATCTGAGAAAAAAACTAAATTTAATGAAAGAAGAAGAAGAGAAAAATCATGAAAAATCGCTACTGGGGTTGCTGGGTTTAAATAAACACTACCCCAGAAACACGCTAAGCAGCTCGCCTCGCCAGACCTGCCTCGGCAAAGCTACCTCACTTAACCAGCTCGCCATTCTCACTTTGCATTTCCAGCTCGCAAAACTTGATCCGACAATGCTACCTCGCACATTTCAGTTCGTATATGCTGCCTCACCAGACTCTCCTCGCAACTCTCCTTCGCATATGTCACCTCAACAATGCTTCTTCACCTCTCCGCCTCTTCGCGAACTACCATTTTGCACATTCCCTCTTCGCATAATGCCTCTTCGCCTTTCCTCTTCGCCTTTGCTCTTGGCCAAAGCCTATTCGCCAAAGTTCTTCGCCAACTTCCTCTTCACGAATTGCCACTTTGGCAAAACTCACCTCGCCACTTCACCATTGCCAGCTCGCAAAATGCCTCCTCTCATTTTGCTGGCTCGCCATAACAAAATTCCTCTAAGTTAAAACCCTACCTGGACATCCCAGACTTAGCCAGCTCGCAAATGAGCTACAAATATTCAAACTTACTAATTCTTTTTATATCTTACAATCAACATGAAGGGGCACAATATATCAAAATTTGAAATCAAGAGAACCAACACACAGACCATGGTAACTCTCCAAAAGTCACCCAGACTTACTGCCTTAGAATCTCTCCATACAGATTTGATATAACCCACTCTACACTGAGATACACTTATCCAAAAATTCTGACATTTTATAATCATCTTCATAACACACAAATGAACATTTTTCATGTTCATACCTTTAGCTAATTCTGCTTCAGTCATTCCCAGTAATTCCAAACAGACATTGCATCCCTGCAGGAACTCTCAATCAGACAAGCCTTGCTCAAATAGACATAACTCATCACACACACAGAATTTTGCCATACCATTTTGTATAATTATAGCTAAGATATAAATTAACAACTTTTATGTTTTAAACTTTATCAAATTATGTCTTTAAGACCATGCAATTATCATCACAAAATCCTGCAATATCAAAAATCAGAAATTCCTAAAATTCTCAACATTCTCATTTAAAATCAAAAGAAATTCTTCAATCATACAAAATAAATGAATCACTACAAAAATGGCAGATATTACATGTAGATTTTGAATAGTTTTAGTTAATCTAGCCATTGAGTTGAATTGAATATATGTTATTATGCATGTATAAAACCTTAGATGAATTGTTGAAATCCATTTCCTTGCTTTGATTTGAGTGGCCGAAACCTCCCATTTGAAATTCCTTTGTGTTTTCTTTGATTTTAGCCTAATTTTTGTTGCCTTTTCCTTGGATTATTAATGTGTTTAATATTTCCATTGTGTTAATTGAAATATGAGCTTGCTATAAAAATTTTGGACTTTGTTAAACTTATACCCAAACCCAACCAAAATGACCTTAAAGTTGTGCACACCAAGTGTTCGATGAAATTTCTTTATGAATTTTACATTGGCCTACTAAGCCAATTCTATTGTCGTCAGTGAAGTTGTCTATCCAATTACGCTAGCGCAAATGACCTTGGATGACCCCATACTTAAAAGCTATGCCAATTATGATACCAAATATTGAATCTATTGCTTGTATACATTCAAATATTGACACCAAATGATCAATGTATAACCTATATGTTCATTGATTGATTCATTGTACTTTGCCAATTTCCATTAATTAACAGACATTGTTAATGTTTTTGTAGCTCGTTTATATTTGGATTTGACGGAGCTACCTTACCAATGGGGTAGTAGGTAAGTTCCATCGGCATTGTGCACAATGAACACTATAACCCTAACTGGAAAGGGTAGCTATAAGGTCTGACCCGCCTTATGTAATTTATATGTGAATGATATAATGTGATACATGTTATATGGCCCTTTACCTTTCTTATCTACAAGAACATATGTTACCTTTGACATGTTTAATCATACTTGCTTAACATTGATATCCATTTCATTTACTTGGGACATTTGGTGTACTAAATTGCTAAGCCAATCACTTGTTCTCTCTATCTATTGTTATCTACCTATCCTATATGTATAATAATATATATTTGACTCATTGAGTATTTTAATACTCACTCTTTTAATGGTTAAATATTTTCAGGTCGAAAGTAGAGCGGGTTCCCAGGTTTCCTTCTTCGGTGGAATTAATTATCTTATGTAGTATAAAAATCAACGTATATGTTTTCTTTTGAAAACTCTAGAACTTCCATGATTGTATTATTAAATGAGTTAGTTAAGTACAAAAGTGATGCATAAATAATACTTAGACTATTATTCTAAAATGTATGCTATATATATATATATATATATATATATATATATATATATATTAAATATAGTCTTGCTTATAGATGATGATAAATAAATGAATGATATTAGTTAAAGAATTATTATGATAGATGAAGAATATAAAATGTAATAAAGGTTCTATAGGTGTTGGTAGCCTTATGTTGTTCCTACATCCTAGGACTGTCATATTCCAAAACTGGGGCGTGACAATTGTATTAAATATCCAATGACATGACAAAACTATCTTTCGATAGGGGTAATAGGTAAGTACTATCGATAATGTACACATTGGATTACCATATAACTTTAGCTAGGAAGGGTTAAGTCCTAGCCATAAGGTTTGATCAACCTTATGTCATTTCACGAATTTAAGCTACTAAAATGTATCTCACAAGACTTTTTGACGAGCACGAGACCCTATATATATTATGTTTCATTTCCATTGATGTTGCTTAACCATTGTTCATGTGCCCTAATTTATCTTATTTATTTATTTCTAAATTATATCCTTTTAATATGAGAATTTGGTAGATTTTTTCTTTCCTTACCTAGCCTTTTATGCATAATAATATATTTACAGCTCACTAAGTAATTATACTCACTTCTTTAGTGGTCTAACAAATTTCAAGTCCGAGGTGACTATAGCAGTTTTTGAGGCATATTTCTTCTTCAGTGGAACTAGCTCCTTTTGGCTATGTAAATTCCTAAAGCATGTTGATTTTGTTATTCCATAGAAACTCCATAGTTTAGTTGAGCTTATTATTAATTATGTATGTAAAATATAACTAAATATGTAAATTACTAACTTGACATTTTGTGAATCTTGAAAGATAAACATTTGATGATGATAATGAGATGGAATATATATATATATAAGTGGATTATGTGTTGAAATTGAGATAGGGAATAAAAATATGATAACAAATGATATATGAGATTTACAGCAGGGATTTTACGGGTATTGATTGTGTAGACGAGTCCCATACCCAAGGACCGTCATGTTCCAGTTTTAGGACTTGACAAAGTTGGTATTAGAGCCTAGGTTTATATGAACAGTAGTTGAATATGTGACAATAAGATATAGGCAAAACCATGGAGCATAGGATTTCCTATTTCATCATTTGTAATATTCATTATATATGTGTTTATTTGCGTTGTCCGTCATGTGATATTTTTTTATTTCTTTCTTATAGTGATTAAAGATGTTGCCCAAAGGTAGACCCCATGGCAGAGGTCAACATAGAGGTAGAGTAAAGATGCCTAGGAAGGAACTTGAAGTAGCCTCTAATGAGTCTTTAATTCGTGAGGAAGTCGAGGAACCACCCTAGATACGAACATGGGTACAAGAACCAGGGATAGAAGAACCAGTAGGAGAAAGAAATATATAAGCATTGTTAAGAGAAATACAGGCTTTAAGAAGGGAGAATGAAGAGTTGAGGAAAGCAAGACATGAACCACCACCAGCACCTAATCCTTCACCTGAAGCAGTACCCCCTCATAGTCCACCTGTAGCTGCATTAGTTTAGCTAGTAGTCAAAATGGAGAGATGACAAGTTTTTGATGAGGGAGGAGTCATTTTGTTTAATTTATGAAATTAGGTTTGCCAAAATTTAGAGGGAAGTTAATTGAAGACCCTAGTGAGTTTTTGGAGTAGGTGGAAAGTAGTTAGCAGACTGCCTCGTTATGATGCTAGAGCTATAGAGTTGGTGGGTCTGTTACTTAAAGAGAATGCTTGGAGATAGTTTGTTACACAAATAAAGAATCAGTTATACAGTGATGCACCTCTGACTTGGTATCAATTTCGAAGGGCTTTGATGAATGAGATCTCGACTAAGGGAGTACAAAGTAGTCGACTGATTCAATTTTAGCAATTAAGGTAGCGAAATATGAGTGTATCAGAGTATGTTGATGAGTTTATTTTGTTGAGCATGTATGCCACTAAAATTGCACCTACTAAAGCATACTTAATTGACAGATTTTGTCGTAGTTTGCATGCTTGTCTCCATAATGCCTTGGTAGCTATGGAATTTACTTCTTTGACAAATTAGTTGACAAAGCCATATAGATTGAGACTAAATATAAAGAAGAACGAGAAGAATGGGAACAATGGATAAAAACCTTAATGGATAGACAACAGAAGAAGAGAGAAGGAAGTTCTTAGTCTAGACCACCAGAATCAGGAGCTATAACTAGTCAGAGTCAACTAACAGAAGGTAAGAGATGAGTGCAAATCAGAAATTCTATGGAGCCAACTACATCAGGTTTTACCTATGGCTCTTCTAGATTAGCACCACCGATGCCTAGTATTCCAACATGTGTTACCTCTGGCAGAAGACATTATAGGGAATGCAGATTACAGACTGGTTTCTGTTTGAAATATGGCCAACAGGGCTATTTTATCAGAAATTGTCCAATGTGGGGTGACAAATCAACCACTACTATTTCTTCTCAACCTATGGTACAGTTGGGCCAAAATGAGAGTAGAGGACCAAGAGATAGAGGCAGAGGGCAAGTCAAGATACTAAAGGATGTGGAAAAGATAGAGTTTTTACAGTGAACCCTCAAGAAGCACATAAGTCAAACACCACAGTGATAGGTATGGTTTCTATTCAGCATGAACTAGGACGAGCATTGTTTGATTCTAGTGCTACTCATTCTTTTGTGTCACCATATTTTGCTACTAAACTGGGTAAAGAGAGATAATTAATGCATATACCCCTAGAAATAATAACTCTTATAGGTGAGAGTATTGATGTGAAATATGTGTATAGGGGGTTGTGAAGTAGAAATTAAGGATAGAAAATTACTAGTAGATCTTGTAGAATTACCGGTGCTTGAACTTGATATGATATTGGGTTTGGACTAGTTAACGAATCAGCATGCAGTTATTGATTATTATGAAAAGAAGATCGAGTTTCAACTAGATGGGCAAGATAAATTTGTGTATCAAGGTGATAAATATGACACCCGAACCAAATTGATACCAGTCATTGGAGTGAGAAAACTTCTACGAAAGGGTTGTATGGCATACTTGGCGAGTGTAATAAATACTAGTTCAGCTCCTAAAGGGGTAGATCAAATCCCAATTGTTAATGAGTTTCCTGATGTCTTTCTTGAAGATTTTCCTTGGTTACCGCCTGAAAGAGAGATCGAGTTTGAGATAGATGTTTGCCCGAGCACTGATCCTATTTTAATACCTCCTTATTGAATGGTTCCTACGGAGTTGAAAAATTAAAAGTGTAGTTGCAAGAACTATTAGACAAGGGATTTATTTGTCAGAGTAGTTCACCATAGCGCACACCAGTGTCATTTGAGAAGAAAAAGGATGTATCACTTCTAATATGCATTAATTATCAATAGTTGAATAAAGTGACTATCAAGAACAAATATTTGTTGCCTCGGATAGATGATTTATTTTATCAATTGAAATGGGCCAATTATTTTTCTAAAATTTACCTTCGATTGGGGTATCATCAGTTGCAAATCCGGAAAGATGATGTGTTGAAAACTGCATTCCGAACCCAATATGGGCATTATGATTTTCTGGTGGTGCCATTTGGACTAAATAATGCTCCTACTGCATCCATAGATTTAATGAATTGGGTATTCAAGCCTTATTTGAACAAGTTTGTCATCGTGTTTATTGATGACATACTTGTCTATTCCAAAAGTAAAGAAGAACACAAGGAACATTTACGGATAGTGTCACAAATTGTACGGGAATACAAATTATACACTGAATTGTTAAAATATGAATTTTGGCTTACTAAAGTATGTTTCCTAGGACATGTGGTAAGTAAAGATGGTATTAAAGTGGATCCAAAGAAAGTAGAAGTGATAGCAAATTGGCCATGGCCTACCAATGTGATGGAAGTCCGAAGTTTTATGGGTATGGCTAGGTATTATAGGAGATTTGTTAAAGATTTCTCCAAAATAGCAGCTCCACTGACTAAATTGACACGAAGGCATGAGAAGTTTGTATGGACAGATGAATGTGAAAATAGCTTCTAAACATTGAAGAATTATCTAACTGCAACACCGGTGTTAGCATTGCCATCTAAAATTGGTGGATTCTCTATTTATTGTGATGCATCCAGGGTTGGATTGGGATGTGTATTGATGCATAATGGTCAGGTAATCGCTTGTGTTTCTCTACAGTTGAAGAAGCATGAGCAGAATTATCCAACTCGTGACTTAGAAATGGCAGTTGTTGTGTTTGCATTAAAAATATGGAGGCATTATTTATATGGGAAAAATGTGAAATATAAATAGATCATAAGAGCCTGCAATATATTTTACAAGAGAAGGATTTGAATTTGCGACAGTGAAGATGGGTTGAATTGTTGAAAGATTATGATTATCAAATCTTGGATCATCTAGGAAAAACTAATGTAGTGGTTGTTGATGCACTAAGTAGAAAATCAATGGAAAGTTTAGCTCATATTGCTACATCATGGAGACCATTGATAAAAGAAATAAAAGAATTAGTTGATATGAGGGTTAGATTGGAGATGGGGACCTAGGATTGAAACTAGGCTCTAATAGCCCAATTTGAAGTAAAACCAATGTTGATTGAAGAAATGAAAGTTGCACAAGATATGGATCCATAGATTGTGAAGCTAAAGGAAAAAGTTCAAGCTGGAAAAGCTCCTAATTTTACAGTTGATAATGAAGTATTAAAATATGGGCAGCGGTTATGTGTGACAGATGTGGATGGGTTACGGGAGCAAACTATGAGAGAAATGCAATTTGCACCATACAATGTTCATCCTGGAGTGACCAAGAGGTATCATGTTTTGAAGGCATATTATTGGTGGCCTAATATGAAGCGGGATGTGGCTAAATTTGTATCCACTTGCTTGGCTTGTCAAAAGGTGAAATTCGAGCATCAGAAGCCATTAGGATTACTTTAGGAGATTAAATTACCAGAATGAAAGCGGGAACATGTGACTATGGCTTTTGTAGTAGGATTACCGTAGACACGGCGAGGATGTGATTCCATTTGGGTAATTATGGATAGTCTGACTAAATCAACCCATTTCTTGGAAGTAAAGATAACTTATTCAGCAGCTCAATATGCATGTTTATATGTTGATAAGATAGTAAAGTTGCATGGGGGTACCATTGGCCATCATATATGATCGAGGGACACAATTTACTTCACGGTTTTGGCAAAAATTTCAAGAGGCTCTGGGTACTCAATTGCACTTTAGTACAACTTTTCATCCATAAACCGACGAGCAAACAGAGCTTACTATTCAGACTTTTGAAGATATGCTTTAGTTGTATATATTTGACTTTGGAGGAAATTGGGATTGGTATTTACCATTAATTGAATTTGCTTACAACAATAGTTATCATTCTTCTATTGGCATGGCATTATACGAGGCATTATATGGTAGAAAATGCAGATCACCAATTTATTGGGTTGAACCAGGAGAAAAGCAATTAGAAGGTTCGAATTTGATTAAAGAAATAATAGAGAAAATCCATACTATTAAAGAAAGAATGAAAATGACTTTTAGTTGACAAAAAAATTACGCAAATCCGAAGTGTAAAGATGTCCACTTTGTTGTGGGTGACCATGTTTTTCTTAAGATCTCTTCTATGAAAGGTGTAATTCGATTCGGTAAGAAGGGAAAACTATCACCATGTTATATCGGGCCATTTGAGATTCTGGATAGAGTGGGCAATGTTTCTTATCGATTGGCACTTCCACTATAACTGAGTCACTGCATCCTATCTTTTACATATCAATGCTTTGCAAATAGGTTCTGGATCCATCACATGTACTCCAACCATAAGCCGTCGAGGTAGACGAAGACATAACTTATGAAGAAACGCTAGTTAAGATCGTAAATCGACAAGTTAGGAAACTGCAGAATAAAGAAATTCTAATGGTTAAAGTCCTATGCAAAAATCATTCAATGGAATAATGTACGTGGGAAAGCGACCATGATATACGAGCTAGATATCCTCAGTTGTTTCATGAGTAAGGTATCTTAGTTAAAATTCGAGGACAAATTTTATTGAAGGGGGTAGAATGTAACACCCTAGAATTTTTGCTATTTCCATCTAGAACTATAAAATATACTTTATTAGAAACCTAATAATAATTTGTATTTATAAGTTACAAATTTCTTATTTAACAAGTTTTAAAACTCTAAGTTAGGTTCTTAATTACATAGTTAGAATTAGAATTGCTAGAATTTTATAGAAATCACCTTGAAACCTTAATTGGATGAGAAATGAAAATTAAATAATTTATTAGTGTAGGAATGGAAGAGGGGAAAATGTATAAATATAAGAAGATTGTAGGGTCAATTTTCAAATACCTAATAAATGAGGGGTCAATGTATAATTAGTAAAATTTAAAAAATATCCATAAAAATCAACGTATAGAATTTTCTAGCATTTCTACCTTTCTTCATCCAAAGTGGCCGAAATTTACAAAGCCAATTCCCCTTCATTTTTCTTCAATTTTTCATTAAACTCTACACTAAAAACTTGCATCCAAGCAAATCTAAACCCTAAACCAAGCTTATTAAACCTAATCACAACTAAGGATTATATGGAAATTCAAAGGAAAATTAGGGTTTTGCTACTAAATAAGGTAAATTCATTCTTTTCCATTACTTTTTAATTAATATAAGTTGTATGATAGAAATCATTGAAGAATTGTAAAGTTTATTGAATATATGTGAATATATGGAGGAATTAAACTTGAATTTAGGTTATGTTAAATGTCAATTTTAGGATTAGGTATTTATAATTTAATCTAAGTTTAGAACTAAGTTAATTATGTTAATTTCTTATCTGTCAGTGCTATTATAAATGCTCTTAACTTTAAAATTGAG
This sequence comes from Aleurites moluccanus, assembly GCA_948193065.1. Classification (NCBI taxonomy): domain Eukaryota; kingdom Viridiplantae; phylum Streptophyta; class Magnoliopsida; order Malpighiales; family Euphorbiaceae; genus Aleurites; species Aleurites moluccanus. The sequence goes on along the minus strand of CANXYC011553327.1, from coordinate 15,239 downwards.
TTATTTCCTACTTATTGCATTTCACAGGATCTAACCATAGGAAAGACGATTGGGTTAGGTAGACTACGTGATAACTTATATATTCTTGAGAATGCTTCGGGTCCTTCTCCATCCAAAGCCTTGTTAGTAGATTCTAGAACTGCTCAACAGCAAATAATATAGTGGCATATGAGATTAGGTCACCCTTCTTTTCCTATAATTCAAAAATTTTATCCTAGTTTGTTTAAAAATTTTCAGTTGGATACTTTATTTTGTGATGTCTGTAAATTTTTCAAGCACACTAGACATTCTTATTCCTCTAGTAATAATAAAAGTTCAATTCCCTTTATGACTATTCACTCAAATATTTGGGAATGTACTTCTACTGTTTCATTTTTAGGTCATAAGTGGTTTGTTACCTTTATTGATTATTGTACTAAACTGATCTGGGTGTACTTAATGAAAGCTAAAAATGGTGTATTTTCTTGTTTTCAATCTTTTCATGCTTTGATTAGTACCCAATTTGATTTTAAGGTAAAAATTTTAAGGTCTTATAATGGTATATAATACATGAATGGTGTGTTTCGTGCATATCTAGATTTTAAGGGTATTATCTATCAGACTAGTTGTGTAAACATTAGTGCCCAAAATGGGGTATCTTAAAGGAAAAATAGAAATTTATTAGAGGTAGCCAGGTTTCTTATGTTTGCTATAAGTGTTATTAAGGTTTATTAGGGTGATGCAGTCCTTACTGCTGTATATCTTATTAATAGGATGCCTCCTAAGAATATCAACTTCAAAAGCTCTTTGGAAGTCTTGAAAGGATGTACTTAATATATTGTTCCACCAAAAGTATTTGGTTATGTGTAACACCCTAGAATTTTTGCTATTTCTATCTAGAACCATAAAATATACTTAATTAGAAACCTAATAATAATTTGTATTTATAAGTTACAAATTTGTTATTTAACAAGTTTTAAAACTCTAAGTTAGGTTCCTAATTACATAGTTAAAACTAGGATTGCTAGAATTTTATATAAATCACCTTGAAACCTTAATTGAATGAGAAATAAAAATTAAATAATTTATTAGTCTAGGAATGGAAGAGGGGCAAATGTATAAATATAAGAAGATTGTAGGGTCAATTTTCAAATAAATAAAAAATGAGGGGTCAATGTATAATTAGTAAAATTTCAAAAATATCTATAATAATCAACTTGTAGAATTTTCTAGCATTTCTACCTTTCTTCATCCAAAGTGGCTGAAATTCACAAAGCCAATTCCCCTCCATTTTTCTTCAATTTTTCATTAAACTCTACACCAAAAATTTGCATCCAAGCAAGCCTAAACTCTAAACAAAGATTATTAAACCTAATTGCAACTAAGGATTATTTGGAAATTCAAAGGGAAATTAGGGTTTTATTATAAATAAGTTAAATTCATTATTTTCCATTACTTTTTAATTAATATAAGTTGTATGATAAAAATCATTGAAGAATTGTAAAGTTTATTGAATATATGTGAATATATAGAGGAATTAAACTTGAATTTAGGTTAATATAATTTTAGAACTAAGTTATTTATATTAATTTAAGTCAAAAACTAGTTAATTTAATCATGTAGAAGCAATAAACAAAGAAAAGAAGGAAGACAATCGCGATGAAGGGCATATATGCCTAATGTGAGAAATTGATCTTTCATGGTATTTTTTACTTAACCAAACATCAAAGTGAGTTATAAGTATATTGTTATGCATAATTTAGCCTTGTTAGAATGTTTGTAAATCTCCCCCTAAAACCCAAGTGTTGGTTGAACCCCCTAACCCCTCCCTTTAATGTTTTTGTTTGACTTTCATGTTACATTTAACCCATTTCTCTTGTATAATGAGTAAGCTTGCTGCTCCAAAATCATATTTGAATTGTGTTGTTGTTGATTGATATGTTGGCTTAGCTAGTATTATCAACTTGTAAATAACATCATGCCCACAATGTGTTTATCAAAATGTCACAATGAAACCAACTTTTTATCCACTAAATGTTTAACTTTGAGTTTATTACCATTTGATACATTAACACCTATGGAACATAAATCTAGCCTAACCAATTGACATTGATTCCATTTCATATGAAATTTTCTCCTTGGTTGTTATCACATTATTGTTAATATGTCTTATAATTGCCAAATATGTTCATTGAAGAATTAATTGATATGACATGATTTTTCTTATAACATTGACATTGTATTTGAGCTTAATTGTATCTGTAGCCATTGTTGTATTATATATCCAATGAAATGATAGAACGACCTTTGGATGGGGTAGTGGGTAAGTACCATCAGCAATGTGCATATTGGATTACCTTATAACTCTAACTAGGAAGGGTTAAGTCCTAACTATAAGGTTTGATCAACATTATGTCATTCACGAGTTTAAGCTATTAAAATGTAGCCCACGAGACTTTTTGACAAGCACGAAACCATATATATGTTATGTTTCATTTCCATTGATGTTGTCTAACCATTGTTCATGTGCCCTAATTTATCTTATTTGTTTATTTATAAATTATATCCCTTTAATATGAGAATTTGGTAGATTGTCTCTTTCCTTACCTAGCCTTTTATGCATAATAATATATTTATAGCTCACTGAATAATTATACTCACTTCTTTAGTGGTCTAACAAATTTTAGATCTGAGGTAGACTGTAGTGGTTCCCAAGGCATCTTTCTTCTACAGTGGAACCGACTCCTTTTGGTTATGTAAATTCCTAAAACATGTTGATTTTGTTATTCCATAGAAGCTCCACGGTTTAGTTGAACTTATTATTAGTTATATATGTAGAATATAACTAAATATGTAAATTACTTGACATTTTGTGAATCTTAAAAGATAAAGATTTGATGATGATAATAAGATAGAATATATATATATATATATATATATATATATATATATATAAGTGGATTATGTGTTGAAATTGAGACTGTAATACCTTCTATCTGTATTGCTTGTATTCTGTACTCTGATTGACTATTTTTGAATTGATTTATTTGAGTGGTGATAAATTCTAATTTTATGTTCTATTATGTTTTGTTTTATACTAGTTCATTATGATACAATGTGATTTATTAGGTATAGATGGCTCTTAGAGAGAGTTTCATACATTATGTTGTGTTTGGTTGAGTTTTGGTTAAGTTAGGTTAGAGAGAAGTTGAGAATTTCCTTATATAACTTCACGGGCGTGAAATATGCCTTCACAAGCCTGAAATATGCCTTCAAAGGTATGAGCCTTTTTTCATGGGCATAAACTATATGTTCATGGGTGTGCAAAAAGTTTCTACTTGAATTTCGAATATTTTTCAGATTGCTTTCATGGGTTTGAAGTTCATCTTCACGTGCATGAAAGGTCGACCTTCACAGGCATGAGTCTTTCTTTGACGGGCATGAATCATCAAATTTTATATCTATCACCTCATTTGTCATTTGTCTAAAAATTTAACTCTTTTCTCTCTCTTCTTTATTTCTCAACCACAAACCCTAATTTATTTCATATGCATTTGTAGCTCATTAATACTCACATTAATGCTTCATCTTTAAAGACCAACATTTTGAGAAAGCTATTAAATCATTCTAAGTTAAGATTTCTTCAAAATCTTCATTTGAGGAGAAAGAGGTATTTTCTCTATAACTTGGTTTTTGTTATGATTTGAGGTTATAGATTGCTAGAATAGTTGTGTATGAGTTATGAAGAGTATATTAAATGCATTAATGATTATAAATTTTAGTTGTTAGAAGAATTAGGGCAATGGTAAATAGTAACATGAATAGTATCAATTCTTCTATTCATCCATGATTTTCTTAAGGAATGGTTAAATTAAATTTAAGAACTATCTAAATAAGCTTTAGAGAGTCATTAATTGCAAGAATTTGTTATGGGTAATGTTGGGTAAGGAAAACCCTAAATTTATAAATTGTTATAATGTGCTAGGCTTGGAGCATTAAATGCAATTAAGGTGATTTGGAGCTGATTGAAGGATTTCGAGCTTTGGTTTTGATTGTGGCTTTGTGGAGGTGAGTTATGCATATGTGCTTTGTATGTATTTGCATATACGTATAAATGATTCTTTCATTAGTACTCATTATGAGCATATCTATCCAATTGTTAAGTTAGTATTTCTTTGAACCAATAATATTTATTATAAATATATTTTGTTTCCATTGTTATACTTTAGAGTTAGTATTGTTCCCTATTCCTTTGGAACCAATTTGTTATTATATAATAAATCAATTATTTTGGGATGTTCTTCGATTTTAAGAACCTATGTTATCAATATTTGTATTATGAACCTAATAGATGTATAGTCAGAATGCCTTCCCTATGAGAAAAAAATCAAGAATTGTGTGCACCAGTGACTCAACTGATAGAGTCAAAGTATCAGAGTCTTTCCTAGAGGGGACAAAGTTTCTCTGGGCGTGTGTTAGCAAAGGTATATGTATTATGTAGGGAGATCATAATACTCCTATTCTGTTATGGATATCGTTAGACTTCTGTTCTGTTTTTGTTGTTCTGACATTTACATTGCTTACCCTATATATATATATATATATATATATTTGTGATGTGTCATTTCTTATAGGCACTTCTGTCTTCTGATTTCTAAACTTTGTATTATGATATCCGATTTCTGATTCAACTTCTGATATGTTTATGACTTTTGATTATTTTTATATATTTTGACCTCTGTATTATGAAATTTATTTGTGATATATGTGTATAAGACAACATTTAAACCTCTAATTTGATTCTGAACCTCAGGTATGACATATGCATAATTCATTAAGTTGAAAGCTCACCCTACTTTTGTTGTATATACAACATTTAAACCTCTGATTTGATTCTGAACCTTAGGTATGACATATGCATAACTCATTAAGCTGAAAGCTCACACTACTTTTGTTGTGATTTTCAGGTGTTAGAGTCGTTGGTCCAGAGACCAAGGATAAAGCTTCTTGACTTCTTTCTCCAAAAAGCTATTTGAAAGTATAGAATCTGTTCATTTTGGATATACTTTGTTATTATATTGACATGAAATTCTCTTAGAGCTCCGTAATAGTTGAATGATTATAATAATCTTTTGGATTATCACTTATTCATTTTGTATAGAGGACCTTATTTGCCTTTAATTCATAGTGAACAAATTGATTATATTTTGATAGTTATATCACTAGATAATATCATAGGTTGATGATGATGTTTATGAACAAATTGTTTGTTATTGCCACAGGTTAGGTTGGTGTATCATACGAGTTTTTGATGGCCTTAAGCCTACCCATGCCCTAGGACTATCATATCTCTAATTTTGGGATGTGACAAAGACAGAGAATAAAAAAATAATAGTAAATGATACATGAGATTTATAGCAGGGGTTTTACAGGTGTTGATTGTATAGACGGGTCCCACACCCTAGGACTGTCATGTTTCAATTTTGAGATGTGACATAGTGTGTGTTTTGTCCATTACAAGTTTGATGGTAAATTGGATACTAGAGCTATTAAATGTGTTTTTATAGGATACTCTAGCACTAAAAAAGGTTATAAGTGCTATCACCCCCTTCTAGGGGATACTTTGTGAGCATGGATATTACCTTTAGGGAGTATGAGCCTTATTTTACTTCACCTCATGCTCCTGTTCAAGGGGAGCATAAGAAGGAAGAGGAAGCGCTAGTGTCACATCTCAACTCCAGTGGTGCGACGGTTCTAGGACAAGGGTAGGCTTAAGGCCACTATAGACCCGTAGAACACTCATATCCTGGATCTCATTTGTAATACACATTATTATCAAATATAAATATCATAAAATATTCATCTCTATGGTTCATGAAGTCATAATTCATATCTTTATATTTTTATCATTTCAAAATTTCATCTTGTTCCTTACTGATCAAAAGATGTATCCCACATCACTAAGGAACAAGGGCAACCCAAAATGTAACAATTTACACATCAAAATCGTGTCCTCTTTAATAACTAACTCTGGAGCTCTAGAGTATACTTCCAATGCATATAGTACCATAATACCATATAATAAATATACAAAAATATATATATATCAAAATAATTACAATGGAGGCTTCTTGGAGGAATAAATCAAGAAGATTGATCTTCTTTACTAGCTCCCTTACGAGCTACACTATCACCTGAAATCCACAGAAGAGGAGTGAGCTTTCAACTCAGTAAGATATGAACATGCAATATAAAAGAAATCCATCAATCCAAAGGAAAGGTCAATCCATATAACATAGGTAAGAAAATATCAAATGGTTAGGCTTACAAGAACAGAAGTGCTCACAATCGAATAGCACTATAAAAATACATGGTAGAACTACAGAGTGCATCAGTAGCCATACTACCTATCACAACAGAGCGCATTGGTAGTCCTTGCTACCTTATCACAAACGCATGCCTGGCCAGGCATACGCCTAGAGCTCATGGTCCCCTCTAGGTGGAACACTGATAATAACCCTATCAGCTAGGTTCCCAAAGTGCACAATGGACCAATAAATTTACTCTCATTGGGAAGAGCATTCTATCCATAGGGTCATATGGTTTCAATATCATAAGAAACATATTGGTCACAAGACCATCAACATATAATATAAATTCAGTCAAGTTAACAAATGGTTTTATATGAACTTGGTCCAAGGAAGAATGACCAAGCCATTTATATTCATATAAGGTAATCACATGGAACAAATTATTATTTATTTTGAGAATATTGTAGGGATTTCAATGAATAGGTGCATAATATAATATTTCGAAACATGATATTCATATGGATAATTATTAGGAAGGACTGAACATTCAATCTCAAAGAAACAAATTACATATACAATGTTCATACTTACCTCTACACAATTTACTCTTGAGTTTCCTTTAATAGTTTGCTCAACAATAATCTCCTCAATTTTCTTGGTGTTCTTCTCCTATGAAATTTTCCCAAACATTCAAAATTAGGGTTTTCCTTAATCAATAATACTCAATATGATTTCTTAAAATTTTACAATCTTATAGTTTCTATTTTTTATTCCCAATATCAATTTAGTTCAACTCTTAAAGAAAATCTGAATTTACTTTCGAAATTGCAGTTCATGTTACTATTCATGACAGCTTATAAATTCTGATTTCTCCCACATTAATTACCATTAATAACCTCAAAATGCTTGTAATAAATTCTATATACCATTAATTAACAATTCTAACTACCAGAATTTATTAATCTAAAGAGAGAATGACATTTGAAGAGAAATTACCTTATTTCCCCAAAAATCGATTCCTTGAAAAATCTGCTTTGAAAATGAAAATTGATGCCTTAGAATGTGATAATTTAGTGATTTAATATATTAATTCTGAGTATTAATGCATTAGAAAATAAATGGAACAAATTTGAGAAAAAATGAGGAAGAATGAAGAAAAGAGGAAGAAGAAAATCGTGAACAAAATCGCTACTGGACACAGGTTAAATAGGCTGCTGCCTCAAAATTCCGCTCGCCAGCTCACCTCGCCAACCCACCTCGACAATGCCACCTCACAGAAGTTAGTTCATAAATCCAACTTCACTAATCTGCTCTGGCAATGCCACTTCGCATATCTAATTCGCATATGCCACCTCGTATATGCTGCCTCGCCAAACTCTCCTCGCGAACTCCTCTTTGCATATGCCTCCTCGTATATGCCACCTCGCCAACTCTCCTCGCGAATTCCAATTCGCATATGCCACCTCAGCAATTCCTCTTCGCCAACTCCTCTTCGCCTAACTCCACTTCGCATATGCCACCTTACATATGCCTCTTCGCCATATTCCTCTTCGCCTAACTCCATTTCGCATATGTCACCTCGCATATGCCTCTTCGTCAAATTCTTCTTCGCCTAACTCCACTTCGTGTATGCCACCTTGCATATGCCTCTTTTCCAAATTCCTCTTCATCTAACTCCACTTTGCCACTTCGCTTGCTCGCATTGCCGGCTCACAAATACTAGTCTCTGCCGAGCTGAAACCCTTCCTTGACAACTTATATTTAATCAGCTCGCAAATGAGCTACAAATATCCAAATTTTCTGATTCTTTTTGTCACTTAAAACAGATATTCAGGACTCCAACATATCCAAAATTTAAATCAAAAGGATAACTACACAAACTATGGTGACTCTCTAAAATTCACCCTGACTTGCTGCCAAAAATTCATCCAAACAAGCCTTAGAAATTTCATTCTCCACTGAGTTATACTTATCCAAATCTCCTGAAATTTTATAGTCAATAACACAACACAAAAATAGACATTTCTCATGTTTACACTTTTGTCTCAAACAGCCTCAATGATTCCTAGAAAATTCAAATATACTCAGATTCCTGCAGAAAAAAATAATGGAACAGATAGGTTCTGATCAAGGAGATATAACTCTTCACACACATAGAATTTTATAGAACCATTTTACAGATTTAAAGATGAGATATAAATCTACAACTTTTATGTTTTACACTGTATCAAATTATTCCTTTAAAATCAAGAAATCAGCCTCTCAAAATCTACCCTGCAACCAGAATTTTTTTTTGGATTTTCTCAAAACATTTATATCTTCAATTAATTCAACAAACATACGATTAATAAAAATATCCAAAAAAATGACAAATATTACATTCTTCCCCCCTTAAATAAATTCATCCTCGAATTTGTAATAATCTACCTTAAACCTAAAATAGATAGGGATACTTGTCTTGCATGCTTTGTTCACTTTTCCAAGTACATTCTTCTATGGCTTGATTCTCCATAGGACCTTAACCATTGGTATATCTGTATTCCTTAGCTTTTTAACCATTCCGTCCACAATTGTGATTGGAATTTCTTCATACGTCAAATCAGGTTGAAGTTCCACTTCCAGCGCTTGTAGTACATGAGAAGGGTCGGCAACATACTTCCGAAGCATCGATACGTGAAACACTTGACGTACACTCTCCATGCTAGGAGGCAAAGCTATCTTATATGAAACCTCTCCAACCTTACTCAAAATCTCAAAGGGTCCAATAAATCATGGAGATAGCTTGCCCCTCTTGCCAAACCGTAGAACTCCTTTTATTGGAGAGATCTTTAAAAATACCAGATCTCTAATGAAAAACTGAAAATCTTTCCTCTTTGGGTCGGCATAGCTCTTTTGGTGGATAAAAGTTGTCTTCAATATTTCTCGGATCAGTGGAACCTTTTCTGACATATATCTTATCAACTCCGGTCCTTTGATATATTTTTCTCCAACCTCATCCCAACACAAGGGAGATCTGCATCTCCTGCCATACAAAGCTTCATAAGGGGACATCTGAATTGTGGAATGATAGCTGTTGTTATAAGCAAACTCTATCAATCGCAAATGAGTATCCCAATTTCCTCCAAAGTCTAGGATGTACATTCTCAACATGTCCTCTAGAGTTTGGATGGTCCTCTCTGATTGCCCATCTGTTTGCGGATGGAAAGCTGTGCTGAAATTGAGTTGTGTACTCAAACATTCTTGCAATTTCTGCCAGAACCTTAAGGTGAACTGAGTACCTTTATCTGAGATAATCGAACCTGGAACTCCATGAAGTTTAATAATCTCATCCACATAAATCTGAGCATATTGAGAAGCTGCATAAGTTGTCTTGACTGGCAAGAAATGAGCTGACTTGGTTAACCTATCCACAATGAACCATATTGAGTCATAGCCCCTTAATGTCCTTGGCAATCCAACCACAAAATCCATAGTCACCCTCTCCCATTTTCATTCTGGAAATGGCAACTCTTGGAGTAGTCCCGATAGTTTCTGATGCTCAAACTTGACTTGCTGACAAGTTATACATTTAGCTACATATTCTGCGACATCTCCTTTCAGTCCACTCCACCAATATGAATTCTTAATGTCATGGTACATCTTTGTTGCACCTGGATGCATATTATACTTGGCATGATGTGCTTCCTTAAGAATCATATCCGTCAAACTATCAACTATTGGAACACATAACCTGCTACCATGTCTCAACATGCCATCAGTAACCGTAAATCCTAGAGCTTTTTCTGATCCCACATCATTTTTTATCTTCACCAATTGAGGGTCTTTGTCTTGAGCTTCTCTAATTTGATCAATGAGAACCGGCTTGACTTGGAAATTTGCCAAAAGCACTCCGGAATCTGACAATTCCAAACTGATTCCTATATCATGTAATCTCTGCACTTCCCTCACCAATGATCTTCTACCCACTTGAATATGGGCTAAACTTCCCAAAGACTTCCTGCTTAATGCATCTGCTACAACATTAGCTTTCCCTGGATGATACAAGATTTCACAGTCATAATCCTTAAGCAATTCAACCCATCTTCTTTGCCTAAGATTAAGATCTTTTTGTTGAAATATATATTTCAAACTCTTATGATCTGTGAAAATCTTACATTTCTCTCCATACATATAATGTCTCCATATCTTCAAGGCAAATACAACTGCAGTCATCTCAAGATCATGAGTTGGATAATTCATCTCATGCTTCCTTAACTGCCTAGAAGCACAGGCTATTACCCTTTCATGCTGCATAAGCACACAACCAAGTCCTACTCTCGATGCATCACAATACACCGCATATCCTCCTTTACCCGACGGCAAAGCTAAGATAGGTGCCGTGGTGAGACAAGTCTTTAACTTTTAGAAGCTCTCTTCACATGAATCCAACCATAGAAATTTAACTTGCTTCTGGGTAAGTTTGCTTAAAGGAGCTGCAATCTTAGTGAAGTCTTGAACAAACCTCTTGTAGTAGCCTGCCAAACCCAAGAAACTTCTAACTTCTGAAACATTTGTGGGTCTAGGCCAACTTAGAATTGCATCAACCTTTCTAGGATCAACTTCAATCCCTTCCTTACTCACTATATGCCCCAGAAAGCCCACATTCTCAAGCCAGAATTTACACTTCAAAAATTTTGCAAACAATTGATGCTCTTTCAAAATTTGCAACACAATCCTAAGGTGTTCCTCATGCTCTTCTTTACTTTTTGAATATACAAGAATGTCATCAATAAACACAATGACAAACTGGTCCAAAAATGGCCTGAACACCCTATTCATCAAATTTATGAATGCAGTTTGTGCATTAGTCAATCCAAATGGCAACACTAAGAACTCATAGTGTCCATATCTGGTCCGGAAAGCCATCTTAGATACATCCTCATTCCAAATTCTCAATTGATGGTATCCCAACTTCAAGTCTATCTTGGAGAAATGACTTGCACCTTGTAGCTGATCAAATAAATCATTTATTCTTGGCAAAGGATACTTATTCTTGATAGTTACCTTGTTGAGCTGCCTGTAATATATACATAGTCTCATAGAACCATCCTTCTTCTGTACAAAGAGTACAGGTGCACCCCATGGCGAACTACTAGGCCTGATAAATCCCTTGTCAAGCAAATCTTGCAGTTGAGTCTTCAACTCCCTCAATTTTATCGGTGCCATACGGTATGGAGGAATAGAAATTGGACTCGTGTCAGGTAGCAACTCTATACCGAACTCTATCTCTCTATCAAGTGGCAAACCAGGTAATTCTTCAGGAAATACATTGGGGAACTCGTTAACAATAGGAATCCATTCCAAATCTTGCACTTCCTTTAGAGTATCCCGCACATAAGCCAAATATCCTTGGCATCCTTTCTTCATTAATCTTTTCGCCCTTAAGGTTGATATCACATTATACGATGATTCGATCCTTTCCCCTTGAAATTCAAACTCCTCACCTAGAGCTGACTTGAAAACTATCTTCTTTCTATTATAGTCTATGGTAGTATAGTGCTTGGACAACCAATCTATGCCTAATATCACATCAAATTCCAACACAGGTAGTTCAATCAAATCCACATTCAAACTTTTGCCACCTATACTAACTACACATGAGGGATAAAATTTTTGGACTTCAATCTCTTCCTCCAAAGGAGTAGAAACCACCAACACATATTCAAGCAATTCATAGGGCACATGCAATTTCTTAGCAAAATAGGATGACACAAAAGAATGCATAGCTCCCGAATCAAACAATACTCTAGCATTCAAGGCTTGGATCAGAAGAATACCTATAACCACTGTGTTGGATGCCTGGGCTTCGTGCTGTACTAGAGCAAAAAACTCTGCCTCTGCCCCTACCCATGGGAACTGACGTCAAAGCCTAAGCCACATACTGACCTTATTCTCTACCAGCCTCTATAGTCCTGCCCATAATGCCTCTGCCTGAACCTTGTTGTTGACTAATACCTCTTTCCCTAGTCATATGAACCGTAGCCTGAGAAGCCTGTGGTCTTCCTCCAACAGATGGTTGTGGATAGTTCTTGAGAAAATGACCTTGTTGTCCACACCTAAAACATGCTCCTGAGGCATAGCGAAAAGGGCCATTATGAAATTTGCCATATGAAGGACATAAAAGTTTAGGAGTCCTAATCGGTGCAAAGCTAGCTGATCCATAACTCATCTGAGAAGTAGCTCCAGGAGTAGTCCGACTCTGCTGTGGCTTCTTTGTAGGTCCTCTATACCCACTTCTAGAAACTGACTGATGTGCCACCCCCATACTTTTCATTCCACTATCCTGCTTAGAAGAACTGTCTGCTTTAAATTTCTTCTTCTCAACCCTTTCTAATCTGGCTTCCATCTCTCTATTCTCAATTATCCTAGCCTTGTCCACTAGTTTAGAATAGGAATCAAACTCAAGAGTAGCTAGGAGTTCAAACAATAGAGCTACTAATTCTCTGCGAAACCTTTGAATCCGTGCCGCTTCTGTAGGCACCAAGGCTAGAGCAAATTTACTCAATTGACTGAACTTTTTGGCATACTCTAAAATACTCATACCAGGTGTCTGAACCAATCTTTCAAACTCCAAGGACTTAGCTTCCCTCACACTCTCTGGAAGAAATTCATTCAGTACCAATTCCTTAAATCTCTCTCAAGATAGCTCTTCATTTTCCCGAAGCACGCCAGAAATGCTTTTCTTAAACCAATCCTTGGCTTATGCTTTCATTAAATATCCCACAAATTCTATGGCTCTTATGTCAGGAATCCGCAGAATCTACACTTTCTCTTCAATTTCCTCTAGAAAATATGTAGGATCCACTTCACCCTTATACTCCAACGGTTTAAGGTTGAGAAACCTCTCAAATGATACCTTTTCCACTTGATGTACAATAGGTGGTGGGACTATTGGAGGAACAGGGATTTCTGGAACCTGAATTGGAGGTACCTGTTGCTGCCTTTGCTGAGTAATGAACTCAGCTATCATTGCATAGTTCCTCTGCAGCTGATTTAATTGTTGAGCCATATGAGACACATCCACTGGTGGTACAGGAGGGACCTCATTTCCTCAATTTCCATCGACAGAACCCTCTTCAGAAGGTAGATCTCACCTAAGACGGCCTCGACCTCATCCTACACCACACAGCAGAGGCATCTCGATACTGATAAGAAGAACAAACATTATCAGACTCACTACGCATACTTAACGCAGATATATATAGCAAAGGAAGACACAATTGGATGAGACACAAATCCTATGCTCCGTAGTTATCTTAATTAACAGTTATACAAGTGCTCATTCATCTGTTTCTATCTTCTATGTTAAGGATTATAACCTAAAGCTCTGATACTACCTCTGTCACACCCTAACTCCAGTGGTGCGATGGTCCTAGGGCAAGGGTAGGCTTAAGGCCACCATAGACCCGTAGAATACTCATATCCTGGATCTCATTTATAATACACATTCTTATCAAATATAAATATCATAAAACATTCAACTCCATGGTTCATGAAGTCACAATTCATATCTTTATATTTTTATCATTTCATAATTTCCTTTTGTTCCTTACTGATCAAAAGATATATCTCACATCACTAAAGAACAAGGGTAACCCAAAATGTAACAATTTATACATCAAAATCGTGTCCTTTTTAATAATTAACTATGGAGCTTTAGAGTATAGTCCCAATGCATACAGTACCATAATACCATACAATGAATATACATAAATATATATATATCAAAATAATTACAATGGAGGCTTCTTGGAGGAATAAATTAAGAAGCTCGATCTTCTCTACTTGCTCCCTCATGAGCTACACTATCACCTGAAATCCACAGAAGATGAGTGAGCCTTCAACTCAGTAAGATATGAACATGCAATATAAAAGAAATCCATCAATCCAACGGAAAGGTCAATCCATATAACATGGGAAAGAAAATATTAAATGGTCAGGCTTACAAGAACAGAAGTGCTCACAATCGAATAGCACTATAAAAATACATGGTAGAACTACAGAGTGCATCAGTAGCCATGCTACCTATCACAACAGAGCGCATCAGTAGTCCTTACTACCTTATTGCAAATGCATGCTTGGCCAGGCATACGCCTAGAGCTCATGGTCCCCTATAGGTGGAACACTGATAAAAATCCTATCAGCTAGGTTCCCAAAGTGCACAATAGAGCAATGAATTTACTCTCATTGGGAAGAGTGTTCTATCCATAGGGTTATATGCTTTCAATCTCATAAGAAACATATTGGTCACAAGACTATCAACATATAATATAAATTCAGTTAAGTTAACAAATGGTTTCATATGAACTCGGTCTAAGAAAGAATGACCAAGTCATTTACATTCAATCACATGGAACAAATCATTATTTATTTTGAGAATATCGTAGGGATTTCAATGAATAGGTGCATAATACAATGTCATGTATGTAAACATTAGGAAGGTTTAAACAATTCATTTCGAAGAAGCAAAATTACATATGCAATGTTCATACTTACCTCTACACAATTTACTTTTGAGTTTCCTTTAATAGTTTGCTCAACAATAATCTCCTCAATTTCCTTGGTTTTCTTCTCCTATGAAATTTCCCCAAACATTCAAAATTAGAGTTTTCCTTAATCAATAATACTCAATATGATTTCTTAAAATTTTACCATCATATAGTTTCTCTTTTTGATTCCCAATATCAATTTAGTTCAACTCTTAAAGAAAATCTGAATTTACTTTCGAAATCACTGTTCATGTTACTATTCATAACATCCTATACATTCTGATTTCTCCCACATTAATTACCATTAATAACCTCAAAATGCTTGTAATAAATTCTACATACCCTTAGTTAACTATTCTAACTACTAGAATTTATTAATCTAAAGAGAGAATGACATTTGAAGAGAAATTATCTTATTTCT
>CANXYC011553302.1:0-25132 GCA_948193065.1 Aleurites moluccanus | reverse complement strand
TTCGGCCATGGAAGAGAAATTTGAAGAAGATGATGGCTTTTTATCATGTTTATCTATATATGTAACAAATGGCCCAATAGGAAAATTAGGAAAAAGTAAATAGGAAAAGAAATAAAGAAAAAGAATAAAAGAAAGGAAAATCATTTTGAATTATATAAATAATTATAGATATATATATATATATAATTATTTAGCCACTTTTGTTGACTTTTAGACTAATTCTTGATTAATTATTAATTAACTCTTAAGTATGCTATAATTTTTAATACTCTAGTATTTTCAACTATGTTCATATTGCCCATTCTATTCGATTTAATTCTCATTTAAATTCTATAATTCACTCTAATGTCTATTTTCCATTATCCTTGATAAAATTTCGGTTATTGCTTTCTGGAGAATTTTTAAAAAAATTCCTACCCGATTTAGGTTTTCCACTATAATCGTTCGGGTTATTACAGGAACTTACACATCTATCTATCTATCTTATGGTTGAGAAACATATAGCTCTAATACCACCTCTATCATAACCCAAAACTACGGTGCGACGGTCCTAGGGTAAGGGTAAGTATAAGGCTACCGTATACCCGTAGAACTCTTAGCTAACCTGGATCAAACATACAACACATACTACCATCATGCCAAACATCCATATCTTATATATATCTCATCAACCTAATATGACATTTCTTCTTGTTTCTTACCAATCAAAAGATAATTCTAACATCAATATGGAACAAAGGAAAGTCTACAATGCCATCCATAGCAACAAAAAAATAAGCAACATCACACACATCTACAGAGTTTCTAAGAGTATACTTCTCATAGACATGAATACATGTATATAATTCAACTATTATCCAAAAATATTACATAAAAGAGTCTTCTTGTGGAGAAGAAAATCAATAAGCTTTGTATTTAGGATTAACTCTCTCTCGAGCTAAGCTAGAACCCGAAATCCACAGAAGAGTGGTGAGCCTTCAACTTAGTAAGATGCGAACAATCAGAATGAATAACATATATAGAATACTTAAATAGAAAATCTTGAATATGTACCAAAGTACTAGAAAGAAATCTTAATATATACATTAATATCATAAGTGCTTACAAAGGGTAGCAGTGTCCAATCATCTCATAATACATATATGAATATCAAATCATAATTCTTTTTAAGAACATAAATGCCCATAAAAAATGACATTATCAAATAAAAATAACATAGAACTGATATCATATCATAACATTTAGGTAGCCTTGCTACCTTCACGTGGCACAAATGCTTATGTAGGCATAAGCCTAGAGCACGTGATCCCCTTTAGGTGGAACACTGATACTATACCCTATCAGCCAAGTTTCCTCTGTGCACATTGGACCAATGAATTAACTCTCATTGGGAAAAACGTTCTATAATGTATATTCCGTGATATACATATCATGTATTGGTTCAACAGTAATTAAAAGTGACCAAGAGATCACAACATATGAATAACAAAGGCTTATTAATGAACTTGGTCCAAGGAAAATAACCAAGTCATTATCAATATTCAAAGATTTTATTTAAGGAGGTTTTCAATAATTTGAACTTATAAATAACATATACATATATATGAATATAATATACTTTAGTAAAAATTCTCATATGGAGAATCATACACATGAAACGAAATCCACACTTACCTCTTAGCACTAAAAAGCTTTCTAGTCAAGCTCAACTCTTACTCAAATCCAAAAGATCATTAATTCCTTTAGTTCTCTTCTCCTAAATAAAAATCCCCAAAATTCTAAAATTTAGGGTTTTCTCAAAACAATCACATAAAATAATCCTCCATAAATTCTGAGCTCCTTAGAGTCTCTATAAACAAATTCTAGCATTAATTTAACTATTAATAGAGGATGAATAATAGTTATAGAGAAAATCTACTATTTACAACACTATTCATCCAAAAATCATAAATCCTCAAAACTACTAAATCTAACCATAAATATTAGCCATTAATGCTCACAAAAGATCATCCATAATTTAAAAATGACTATTCTAGCTAATAAAAAACTTAACTCAAGCTAGAGAGAAGATTTGAGAAAATTACCTTATTTTCTCCTCCAATGAAATTTTGAAGAATTTGGCTTGAATTGATGCTCTTATAGTCTTTAATTTGTGTTTTCTAGCATTAATAAGGCATAATTGGAGTATTAAAACATTAGAAATGAAGAAAAATGACTTATGGTTGAGAGAAATAGGAAATGGAAAAGAAGAGAGAATAAGAAAGCAAGAAAGAAAATGAAGTGAGGAGAAGCTACTGCAAAAAAAAAAAAAAAAAAAACCATGAGTTTACTGTTTACATGCACTGTTCATAGTCACTATTCACGTGCATTGTTCACATGCACTATTCACGACAGAAGCTGAAAAAAAAAATCGCTTCGGCAATACATGCTAAACCAACACTATCTTGAGCTACAGAAGTCTAAATATCTCGATTCTTCCTTCCACTTAAACTAGACACATGAAGCTACAACATATCTCAAATTCTTTCTTTAAAGCCTTGAACATAAACTCACAAAATTCTGCACAAATACAAACTCTGAAATTCAAATCAAAACAAACAAATCTCACTTCAAAAACAAACATTCCATAACAAATCTTATATACATTATTACAAGAATTTCAGAATACATACAAGCAAAAGAAATCTCAGGTGTTATACTGAATTAGGTAAAGTGTTCAACATTAAAAATGTTTCTTTATGTCTTATCTAGAATCATGTAAAATGGTTTTAGCATTGGATATGTATTTTATGAGATGCAGCCAGATTAGTGTTAACTGCCCAAATAAAAGGTACATAACATAAAGGTTGAATTCAAACTATCACCATATGTTGTGTAGTACTTATATCTGAATTTTGGGTATGTTAGAACTAGAGATGTCTAGTTTAAGTAGGAAAATGAATCAAAGTAATTGGGCATGTATATCATGAGTTATAGACAGAAATACCCAGACTGTCAGAATGAGGAGAATAAGTAAAAGTGTAAAAGGCATAACCCTAGGTTTAAGGAATATATGAGAATTAGCTAAACTAAAGTTAAGATTAGTATATAACATGTAAATAAATATTGATTTTAATACTTAATTGATGTATAGCTTTGAATGATAAAGATAATGTAAGTGGAAGTTCTAAGTGAGGAAGTGAAGCAAATTTGTGAAGTTGTTTAGTAAAGTGAGTTATGTATATATCATTATGCATATCCATAGCTTGAATTATTGAAATCAAAAAAGCATATTTCCTTCTTGACCGAATGTCTCTTTATTATTGCTATTGATCATTTTTTGATAATTCAAGCCTAACTTATTCTATTTCCATTGATTTGTCATTGAAATTGAAATGCCTATTATATTTGCTCATTTGAAAACTTGCTTATGATATTGAACTTTGATGATCTTGCACCACGATACCCTGAATGTTATGTACACGAAATGTTCAACCATGTGTTATAATGTATATTGTTAAATAACTATCTTTGTACCAAGAATGGAACCAATCACATGTTTATTGAAAGACATTGACTATGATTGATAAATGTGCCCAAGTGTATCAATTGAATGTTCATAGTACCTTAATGCCTCCAATAATTACTTGATATTGTTATTGTTTCCCATTAACCTAATTATATGTGGAATTGATAGAGCTACCTTTCCGATGAGGTAGTGGATAAGTACCGTCGACATTGTGTACAATGATTACTTTACAGTGTTTACCCTAGCTAGGAAGGGACTTATCCTAACTGTGAGGTCTGGCCCGCCTTATGTAATTTTACATGTGAATGCTAAAATTAAAAGTGATACATATTCAAAGCTCAATATCTGTCTTTTCTACATATTTCTATATGTGAATGTGATACTTATGACAACTTTACTCCATATAGCTTACAATTGATAGTCATTTCCTTACCCAACGTTATTTAATACAGCTATCACTATTATCTGTTCCATATGCCCAATGGTATTTGGTATGCAAATTACTAGTTTTTTTATGTGCAAATTTGATTTACTTATATCTATTTATTGCATACATTGTTACTTAACTTCTTTTGATTTATCTTATTATTATTTACTTGACCCTAATGTTTAATGATGTATACTTAGCTTACTGAGTGTGTTTATACTCATATGTAGTTATTTATAATTTTTCAGGAAAGCAGTAATAGAAGTTATTTCCCAAGTTATTTTTCTTTCTCCACACTTACGACATCTGAAGACTCCAATATATATATATATACTGATATATCTTTTGAACATGAATTGCCTAACATGTGTAAGTAAATATGATATTAAAATGTGATAAGAGATATTACTGGGAACTTAATTAATGATCTAATGAAATTATATATGATAAATGATAATGCTAATGATAACGATAATGATGATGTTAAAAATATGAATAAGCTATTGAGATATAATATGAGAAAAATATATAGAAGTTCCATATATGTCTTTTGAGATTGTAGAGTTGAGGTTATAAGGATGATGATATATTGGAAGTATTAATTTTTATTGCAAGTTGTGTGATTTGAAAAATATATATGTTCTAGGTAAGATATTAAAATTACAAAGGAAACTCTGGTGAAATTTTTGTAAAATTAATAACTATTAAACAGAATTTGAATATTAATGAATGGATTTGAGTATAAATGATTATAAATGACATTGTTAACAAGTTCTATGGGTTTCTAGTGATCATAGGTCTATCCATGCCCTAGGACCGTCATGTCCCTAAACTGGGATATGACAATATTATTAATAAATATTAAATTATGTTATAAATAATTTATATTTTTATTAATGTAATATGAAATTTTTGAAAAGAAAATAAGTAAATAAATAATACATTTATAAGGATATTTTTTTATCAAGTGAAATATTAAAATAAATTTTAAAATTATACCAAACATAATATTCATTTCATTTGAAATGAATTTTATATTTATTATTTAATATACCAAATATAAGAATTCATTTACAAATAAATTTTATTTGAAATTCATTTGCATATGAAATGAACTCCTATGAAATTAAACCAAATATAGGGTAAATGAATTTAATTCTTATAAATTCTTTCCATTTCGATAATGATTTCATTTATTTCTATGAAAAATAGTATTTTTTAATTAAAAATAAATAAATTTTATTAGTTTTACCTTTTAAAATTTTAAAAAAAATTCTATTAGTCATATTTTAAATTTTTTTTATTAAGTTAAATTTTTATAAAATTTGTATTTTGAACCAAAAGATATATCTTTTCATTATGAGACAACAACAAGCGCACAAACTAGAGCAAAGTATAAATAAATGTTAATACTATATTAATTTGGGATAATTATTATTTTCCCTATGTTTCAAAAATACATTAATTCCTCCTGATAAATTGCACCGTTAAATTAATATCTCATTCTATCTAATTTTGGCCAGATTTTTTATTAATCAACCCAAAAATTGTCAAAAATGTCCTTTTAAAATAAAAATATCCTTAGGCTTAAATTCTATTTAATTTTTTTTAACTTATTTTTATGTCCTAAATATATTAAAATTAAAAATATAAATAAATTAAAAAAAAAAAAAAAAAAAACCTAGAAAGAACCCAGGTTCATGGAGTCTTTTATTTCCTTCCCAAAATCCAACCACAAATTTTTTTGCCATGAATCCATCCATTTTACTAGAAAATCATGATTACATATTGTCATATATAAATCTTCCCTCACCATCGTGTATTGTTTAGCAAGAGAGAAAGCGAAAGAAAATTTAATAAGAAAGTGAGGAAAAACATAGAGAGAGAGAAAGGATGGAGGTAGATGAATAGAGAGAGAAAGCGAAAGAAAATCTTCTCTCACAACTACAAAATCTTCTCAATATCAACATGCAAAACCCAATTCTTAATCTCTATTATCTTCTTCAACCTTCTCTTAAATACCCAATACCCAATGCATCCGTATCTAATGATTTTCATCTCAAAATGGAGTTCAAAATTTATGGAATTAACAATAATTATAGATATAGTTAATGATGTTTTGAAGAGGAATGAGAAGAAAATGAGAATTGGAAATTGTGAAATCAAAAGAAAAATTCTTTGTTGTGTGGTCGACGTTTTGTTAATGATAATTGGAACTTTGATGGGTTTTTTTATTTAAAAGAGTAAGCTTTGTGATAATGGGTAGTGGTGGGTAGTTTGGGTGAAGAAAAATAAGTTTGGGTGAAAAAGGAATGGAAGAGATTAGAGAAAGGAAGAGAGATGAGGAGAGGAGTTTGGGTGAAGAGAGAGAGGTAAAAGAGGAGTTTGGGAGAAGAAAAAGAAGTTTAAGCAAAAAAACTAAAATGCCTCTATTATTAACGGCAAAAGAGACGGAATAGTCGATTAGTATATTATGCAATTTGTCATGGGAGGGTTAGTATATTTTTTAAACTTCAGGGGGGGACTTAGTATATTATGCCATTTATCAGGGAGAAATAGTGATTATCCCTATTAATTTTCTCACTTACACCCTTTTATTTATTATTATTTTTTTGTGCAATTAAAGCCTTTTATTCTTCATTTGGCTAAAAAAAAAACCTATTTTGAACTGAAAGTTACATGGTTATCAAAATCGGACTTAATTGATCGGTCGAACTAAAAAAATTGAGAACCAAACCAAAGATAAGCCGGTCAATCCCCTTTTATCCGTCCTCGAAGAATCAAATCAAAAAGCAGTGAACTGGTCAATTAACTGGTTGAACTAGATTGATTTTTTCGGTTCAAGCGGGTCAACTTTTTAATTTTTTTAAATTTTTAATCAAAACTATGTTATTTTTATCAAGTAAAAATGACATCATTTTGAGTTAAAAAAATTAAGAGAATTTCAGTAGTTTTGTTTCAATTTTATCCGACGTCAAAATCATTATCACATTACATATTATTCTATAGTGTGAATAATGTTTGAGCAAGTGAATATTCATAACTTACTATATGTATAACTTTTAACTTAATGTGATTGGATTGACATTATAAGAAATATGGTCTTATATAAATTCTTTTGACTTAATCTGATTAGATTGACACGATAAGAAATACAGTCTTATATAGATTATTGATTTAACCATAATTGTATTATATTTAATTTCATCATATATATAATAAATGTTAATTTATATATACATATATATGTATATTATTTTTTTTCGATTTAATCGATTCGATCCTGATTAAATTTCTAACTCTCTGATCATCTGTTTTCATTGATTTTTTAACCGATTCAATTATGAAAACATTGAAAAGTTAACCTCCATTATTCACTGTTGCTTCCACTTGCATTATCCCTAAATTTCATCATCTTTGGCTTTGATCTCTCCAAGACATCATCAACAATACCCATTTTCCTCCTCAAACAACATCAAAAATACTCATTTTCCTCCTCAAACCTCCAGTCCTCAACCTCCCACAAACCCATACCCCAGAACCACCACCCTCCACATTTACGTACTTCTCACTTCTTGACCACCTACTTTCCTCCTTAAACCCACACTCCCCATATTCGCACAGCTGAGGGTTGGATAGAGACGGTGAGCTTTCTTGTCGTTTTTGGGGGGTAGATTTGATGTTCGAATTAGTGTACTTAGTTTTCACTATGGTTTTGAGATAGAGAGCTTCTTGTTGCAATGGTTTTGAGATGGAGAGCTCCTTGTTTCTGGTCTAAATCCACCTCTATTTTCACAATTGGTCTGCAGACAGACGAAGAAAGAAGAGAGAAAACGTGTAAAAATGGAGGGGAAAAGTTTCGACTTCCGAGTTTCAGACTCTTCTTGGTTCTTGCTGCCACTGTTGGAAATAGTACAAGATTGTATTTTTAGATTACATTTGCATCTCTTTATAAAATCATGTAATCTATTTTACTCTGTTTCTCAATTTGCATTAGAACAACGATTCCCTTATTCAAATTTCCTCTTCTGTTAAGAATCTGCGCACTTGGGATTATTGGGTATTTATAGAAATGTTGTTTTGTTATTGAAAATGATTAGTTTAAGAAGAGTTTTAATACCCAATATTTTAAATTTTTTTGATTTTTGGAGGTCGGGCTTTTTGCTCAACTTACTGGATATAAAGTATAATTCTCCAATAATGGCTTCTGCAATGGGCAATCTCACTCCTGCTTGGACCTTCTTATTTGCAATTCTAGTCAGGTTCTTAATTTTCTTCCACTTTTTTTTTTTATGATCAACATTAGTAATTTTTATATCTAATAATTTCCTTGCTATGTTTTAAAAATAATGGAAAAAGCTGGATTTTAAGAGCTCAAGCTCTGAGAGTAAATCATAATTATTGCTGCAATCGAGCCGAGCTTAGTCGAATCAAGTTTTAGTTTTTTCGAGTTCAACTTTCAAATTGACTAAAAAATTATGATTAAATTCTCGAATTTGTTTATCAAAAACTTGTTTGTAAATTATAATCGAACTTGTCTCAAGCTCAACTCATTAAAATATAATTGAGTTGGGCTTGAGTTCAAACTCAACTCATTTTAAAACTTGTTTATGGCTAAATATTTATTTCTAATAAAATAACTATAACAAAAAAATACTTAAAACTAACATAAAAGTAAAAATATCCAATTAATTAAAAAAAATTCAATTATAAAATTGAGTATTATATATATCTTATTTTTGTTAATTAATAAAAAATATATTTTTAAAAATTAAAATATTATATTATATTAATACTAACAAAATTTTAATCTAAAACTCTATTAATATTATCGAAATATAATTATAATTATATAATATTTATTTAAGAGTTGCATAAATAAGAAAATTAAAAATATATCTATTTAGTCAAATTGAATTAAAAAAAAATATATAGGAGTGAAAAAATATTTTTGAAGTGCCAAAAATAATAAATAAATTGTTCTCAAGCCTATTAATCGAGCTGATTGCGAGTCTACTCACAAGCTCATAATCGAGTTGTTCACGAATTTAATCAAATTTAATTTAATTTTATTCAAAATCAACTTGTTTATTCATTGAGCCTTCAAATAAGACTCAAATTTAACTCATTTATAAAATAAATCAAATATGAATAAATTTTTATCATACTGAATATCAAACTATTTACGAACATCTCGACTCATTTGCACCCCTAATCATAGGCACCTTATTATCAATACTAGGATGATTTATAGTATTTTCTACAAAGGTCCAACAATTCTATCAACTTTTATCTACAAAACCATCATCAATTTCTCTTCATTAGATACCAGTACCAAATTGGGTCATTGGTGATCTTTTTCTTGCTCTACAACAATTATTCAGATAAAATCTTAGGTATTTGTAAACTTGGATTTTTTTTAGGGAAATTCTCTAACAACTACAAATTATTAATTACTTTAAATTATTTAGTCTAATTAAATTTTTTATATTCAGTTTATAATATCTTGAGCTTGCTGTAAGTTCGGGAAAAATTAGACAATTTTCTTGGAATAATTAACAAATTTAAAACAACTTTCCCCACTAATTTTCTATTGGATTACTAACATTTCCAATAACCATGTAAAGATAAAACTGGTAACTCTTAACTAGAAATAAAACAGTAATGTGTAAAAAAAAAAAAAATTAGATATCGAATGTGAGCAAAGTGTACCTTTAATTATTTCTGTTATTTTTTTAATTTTCTCTACTTCTTGTTGAATTAAACAATAGAATAGAATAGTACAGTAACTGTGAAAGTTCTGTAGAAAAATGAAAGGCAGAGAGAGAGAGAGAGGCATGAAGGCATTTTATTGGTTAGAATAATAAGGGAATGGAACCACCAAATGTACAATTGGAAGCAAAGAAAAAACATTTGACTTATGAATAAGGGAGGTTAATTCACTGATCAAATGGGGATTTTTTGAGTCAAATTAAAAAGAAAAAGCTTTAATTGGACAATAAAAAACTAAATGGATTTAAGTGAAAAAATTATTATAGTACGGGGGATTATTCGTACCTTTGCCCCACACACTATTAAAGATGACAAATTTAGATTCAATCTGGACTTCCACACTCTAGCTCAAATCAATTCATGTGAAAATTGAAAGATTCAAACTTGTAAGTTAATTCATCCAATCCATTGACCAACCTAAATGTGATCCATTTAAATTTAATTCATTAATGCAAATTTGACCAACCCAGCAGCTTGCAACCCAAAGTAATTCAACCTAAATCTCAAGTTGCCTGTTGAAATCAATAGCATCTCAAAAAAAAAAAAAAAAAAGGGAGCCATTTTAGTTCTGAGATTTTTCCGGACATTAACAAGGCTAGAATAAGGTTTGGTGTTTGTGGTAACACTGATCCATCTGCGGTAAATTTGCAGCAGCATCTTTTTATCATGTAAAGTTGGTCATATCCGAGCTGTGAAAAATAAGCATTGCACTAGTAACAATGATAATGAACATGATTCTGATAATTAATCAAGTAAAGAAGTAGCAAAGAGCTCTCAAAATCGGGTAAAAATATAAAACTGATGATTCAAAAGAAACTGTTTTGATTGTACTCTTTAATTGTTGAATAAAGCTGCTAACTTTTCCCACCTATTGCCTTAAAGCTGATACAGAAAGTCCTTGCCAGTTAGTTCACCATGATGGCTGTGTTTCTTTCAAGCGCTGCAGTGATAAATTGCAATATTCTTTCTAGGTTTTTCCTCTAATTTTCTCTCTTCCCAGCTGAGATCCCACTTCTATTCCCATTTGACCTTTAGATTGATCGCAACTCCGCCACCTGTTCCTAGCATATGTCGCAGACCAGTCAACTATCAAATAAGCTATCAGGTTCCGAATCTTCACCGGCAACAGTTCGAAAATGAGCAGACCAACTTAGTTAATTTCAGAAAATGCCCCTGGTTGGAACTTCTTGTGTAATGCTTCTATAGCTAAATCAATCCGTGATTGCTTCTGCAACCAATATTGAGAAGCACTTATAATTATAGGTACAACTTTGTGTATGGAAGTCAATGATAAGTCAAATGCATCGTCAAATTTTCTTTTACCTTGCCTTCAAAATTAATTATGAGAGTCCCATTCCTGAATTTGCGATAAACACCTTCATATTGCAAAAGGCATATCAGAATAAGAGAGATCATATTCCCAAATGAGTTGTACTAAATTTCAAGAAATTTACCAATATTAATATCTGGGAATTCAAGACATAGTTTTGATAGAGGTTGAGCAATTTCTACCTGCATTTTATGGAACAGTTAAACAAGATGATATTACAAAACGCAATATTAATATCACATGTAACTAAATCAGTATTCTAGTAATTACAATACAAGAACTCCAGCTTATTTAATCAGTATTGCTTAATTGATATGCTTGCTTGTGCAATTCAACCCTATAAAATCATATGCTGACCATTGAAGAGTAGTTCCCAAGAAATGACAAGTTGATAAATATTAAAAAGAATTATTAAAGATGAGTTTCTTCAAACTATGCAGTCTGGATGCATCATAATGAGGAAGTCTTGTGAGAGTCCTAAATAATTCACTTCAAAACTGTCAGTCTATTTGGATACCAATGGTATTGTGCAGACTGAAACAGTTGTCAAATAGGCCAAGCTTAACTAATCTAAGGTGATGTTAGATAACTCAATTGAACACTTATATTAAACTTTTTAGCACTTTTTAGTTTTAAATTATTTAGTAACATTTATTATAAAAGTTTCAATTAAGTAAACTTCATTTAAAATGGTAAGTCAAAATTTTTAACTTCAAATTATACTGAATATAACAAGACATTGAACCTCTAAATAATTTTGCAATATGAAAAATTCCAGCATTTACATTATTCATTGTTTAAATTCAACTCTTAAATTTTCAGCACTTAATTATCAGTTTTACCAAACACCACCAAACTCCAGTCAACCATATTTGTATTTGCAAAGAACAAAAACATTTCAACATAAATAATCAAACCCTAGACAAACGACAGCTACAGAAATTACACTCTAATGCAAAGCAGAACAAATTATAATGGGCTATACAGAAACACAAACTCAAAAAAGGCAAATATCATACAGTTTGATTGACAACATTTAATGCAAGTATCCAAGCAAACAGCTTCAGTTCTACCACTAGATACATTAAAGCATGTCACAGTATAAGTGCCAAAAAATGCAAGAAATGGTAAATTATAATACGTACATCTGAAAGATTTGTTGTCAAGTGTTTCGAAACAAATGGTTCCATCATCGCTAGCCAGTCATAAGATGATGTTAATTCTGTCAAACACTCCCATTCCTTGTCCAGCTCAGCAACGTTTGTTGCGGCAAGAATGATTACATTCTGGCACTTAATCTACAGAGACAACCACTTGACAACAATTAAAACTAGCACATCATAAATTACATTAACTGCATTGCTTAAGAGGAAAGAGTAAAATCACATCATAAATATCGTAATTTAGCTTCCAAACACATACCATAGGAACTGGCAGCTTTTCATGGTGCAGTAATTCAGTGATACCTTCAGGCAACAAAGCCATCTGAAGAAAAGAAGGCCAAGGATGAAACTAAATTAATGTTACATGAATTATACAACAAAACAAAGTACATTGTGGAAATACAATGATTCAGTAGCATATTCATAGTTCAGAAAACAAAACATGCAAGAGAATAGGCAGTAATAATCAACAGTAGACAAGGAAAAGACAATGATGTGAATAAAGCTGACTACAGAAATAAAATCTGACTGAAACAGAACTAGAATGCCTGGAACAAAGTTGATACGTATCTTGAAAAAACCATCATATTTTCTTCAACAGATAAACTTCAACCAATATTACGAATGTATTTAAACCACGTAATGCCCATTCCATTAGTGCATTGTCATCGTAAAAAAGGAAAGGCATTTTATCAAGGGAAAAAAATAAACTGAGGAACTCTCAATTAAGTTTTCCTTCTTGAGTTTCCATTTTCTTTCAATAAAGGCACTGATACCTATATGATTCTGGAATCAATGTGTTTGGTTTGATTTGCATATTAAATTTGTAAACATCTGCCCTTTTGTTGAGCAAACCCAAGAAAATTATTTGGCCAAGAGAGTAAACTTTGATTCTAGAACGATCAATGTATTCTTCCCATCAGATTTCTGTCCTTCAATGTTAATACACGCATGCCTTCTTACAACAAACAATATGGCCCACACTGTTCACTCTTTCTACAAGTAGCAAAATAAAGATATTAAATTACCTCATTTCGATCACCAGTGCAATGATCACCTATAAGATGCCTAAGATATTCTTCAAATTCCTCATCTGGAGCCTATATTGAACACAAACCAAGATCTAGTTATTGTAATCTATACACCTGTACGAGTTCTACTATCACATTAATACCATGGCAGAGTCAGAAAATTTAGCTTCAGGGGGAGATCTCTCATCAGTTCTCATAGGAGTAAATATAGATGGAAAGATTTTTTTTTTTTTTAAGTACTTTAACAAATTATTAAAATCAATTCCAAAAATAAAAGAGCTTTTGTTAAGATAATTAATCTAAAGTTATAGATGTAAGCTTAGAAGATAGAAATAAAAATATGACAAAAAAAAAACACATATTTGAGTTTAATTCAATTTAGTAAAAGAAATCCAAATATTATAAAATGCTCAAAGTAAATGAAATAATCCAAATATTATAAAATGCTCAAAAAATGAAATAATCCAAATATTATAAAATGCTCAAAGTAAATGAAATAATCCCCCTTCCCAACACCCCCGCCTCTGTCCTGTCTTTTTAAGTTGGACTTGGTCAAATTTTATTTTTTATTCATTAAATGTAAAAGTTAACTTCAGAAATTATGACACATTTAGTGAAGCACCAAATGACACTATAAATAAAAGAGAAAAAGGTTCATTTGAATGAAAAAACGCACCAGACGAACCCCAAAAGCCTTTGCAACACCTGCTAAGGTAACATCAGAGTGCAATGGACCTACCCCTCCATATATAAATACCTGCAAGAATCAAGTATAGAGACAGAGAGGTAGCAGATATTTAAAAGAGAAAGCCATTGTTCACTTTGTTACATCGGTTAGGAAATAACTTCGTTACATCAGAAAGTAATAGAATAGTACTGTTTACCATATCATTGGTACATTTACATCGCTCAACCTCTTCAGCCACAGAATCTATCTGGTGCAAAGAAAAATTCATAAAAGGTTGATAACTTTTGTCTTTTAGGAATCATAAAAAGTGGATTTCAAGAAGAGGATAATGATGCAAATGTTAGATCTCTATATGAGACTAATATACAACATGAAGCTCATCATCACATTCATTCTCCTATATAAAACATATAATATGAATTCAGCTCCATCTTGTACTAATAGCATTCAAACAGGTATACCACTTAATTGTGACAAGACTTGACTTACAAGATCAGTTTCACAGATAATAACTCACATCATTCCGGACAACAGCAGTTTTTGATACAGTCCAACCAATTGAGCGGAGATTTCTACGCAATGAAGGTCCCAATTGATCCTCAACAGTGCCAAACCTGAGCTATGGAACAGATAGAGAACAGAAAACTTCAGCATTAACAGCAAGTATGATGCGAACCCCAATCGACTTGCTCTGAGACCCAACACTTTTACGCATCAGATTTGAAACAAGAAATATCGACCCAATAACAACCTGTGCTAGAGAACCTTGATATAATTGATAAACGCCACAAAGTGGTTAGTTTTGATAAATTCAAAATGATTCTTAGCAAAAACAAAAATTGAGAGAATTTTCTCACAAAGTTTTATATTAATCAAAAGTCTAAAATTTTTATTTACATAAATAGCTATGTATTTATAATGACTAGCTTACATGAAAATCCTAATTTTGATTTCCTAAATAGGATAAATTTTCTAAATAAGAATAACCTTCTTAGATAAGGATAACCTTCCTAGATTAGAATAATTTCCTAGATAAAGATAATTTTCCTAGAAACAAAATAGGCTCAAAATTCACTAATATACTTAATTTTAATATAACTATACAACCCATAAATATATTATACTAAAACTACTTAGATAAAGATTGATCAAAATCTAATGTGTACAGAACCCTACTTGGGATCATATCATTCCTCCTTTCTTGAGAAATGATTCGTCCTCGAATTATGTGTTATGGTATCATTGAAATTCGAAACTTCTCTTGCAAGTCTCATTATTCCTTTGTTGGAGAAAACTCGTCCTCTAACTTTGAAAAATTAAAATAGTAAAAATATCACACAAGTTTGCGAACTTTCCTTCTTGATGATTACTAGCAAATTAAGAGTTTAGAAAATTTGAAAATTTGTTAGAGAAACATCAAAGAAATCATTATGTAAAACAAAATTCACTACAGAAATATCCAAAAATTCTACATTATTTTTATTTTTGTGGATAACTAAATCATTCTCCTTTGTTCCATCATCTTCTTCTCCTTTCAAGATTTCTTGATGAGTTTCAATTGCTGGAATTTCTTCATGAATAACTTCTATTGATTGAACCTTATTTTCTTCTTCAATTTTTTCATCCACCCAATCCGATTCACAAGTAACCTCGATGGGATAAATTGTTATGTTTTCTACCACACCACTCTTAATCTCATTTTTAGGTTGTTCTATTAATAATTTTGATGCAGCTTTCTCTTCAGCTTTCCTTCTTTGACGTTTAGTTCTTTGTTCAGCTTTCCACCTTTCACGTTTTTCGTTAGCTTCCTCGAAAACTCTTTTATAGTATTCCTTGAGTATCTCCTCTTTAAATTTCATTGTTTTCTTTTGTGCAATTGGAGTATTTGGATTTTGCTTCTTTGAGAACGAACCTTCTAGCCTCTTCATTCCATCTCTCATCTTTTTAAAATATAAGTTCATAGTTTGAAAGTGTATTTCAAAGGCCTCCAATTTAGAGGCGATGTCAATTGCTTGAGTGATATAATCCCTAAGTAGGATTCTGTACACATTAGATTTTGATCAATCTTTATCTAAGTAATTTTAGTATTATATATTTATGGGTTGTATAATTATATTAAAATTAAGTATATTAGTGAGTTTTGTACCTATTTTGTTTCTAAGAAGGTTATCCTTATATAGGAATATTATCCTTATCTAGGAAGGTTATCCTTATCTAGCAAATTATTATAATCTAGGAAGGTTATCCTTATCTAAAAAGATTATTCTTATTTAAAAAATTTATCCTGTCTAAAAAGTCAAAATTAGGATTTTCATGTAAACTAATTATTATAAATACCTAGCTATTTATGTAAATAAAAACTTCAGACTTTTGATTAATATAAAACTTTGTGAGAAAATTCTCTTAATTTTGATTCTTGCTCAGAATCATTTTGAACTTATCAAAACTAACCACTTTGTGGCGTTCATCAATTATATCAAAGTTCTCTAGCACAGGTTGTTATTGGGTCGAACTTTCTTGTTTCAAATCTGATTTGGCTTTCCAAGAGGTCGCATATCATGTATAAAGGTGTTAGGTCTCAGAGCAAGTCGATTGGGGTTCGCATCAAAATACCAGAAATAAAGAAGCATAACTAGGCTACACTGAAATACTTAGTGAAGTTTGACTAACTTGCATACTCTAGATTCTCAAGGTTTTCATATTTCCTTCATTGAAATGTTGTAAATAAAAACATTTCATATTATGTTAGATGTGGGAAGTTTTCTTTATTCTCCATCACACAAGTGAACATTAAATGCAACCAATACATGCATCATAAATTACTCAACTAATTTGAATGTTAATGTGCAACTTAGGAAAGACATCAAATAATGTTGGAGTAATTAACGAGATAATGCAAACCTTACTCTGAAGAATCATCTAATCAAGCCAAAAAAAAATAGTAAATTAACGAGAAAAAAATGCGTAGAAAAAACCACCTTAAAAAAAAAGGTTGTTGCACTCAAGAAGAAGATGTTTCAACAGTTGAACAAAATTATATTGCAAATCCAACCAACCCCCATAGTTACATGAATTACTTCCAGAAAATATGATGAGAGTGGATATGAGGACAACACAACAGCTAACTCAAGAGAATGGAAACTATAATAAAGAAACAATTAACAACATGGACTTACAAAATCTCATCCCCCAAAGCAATGGTTGATGCTACAAGCATGCTGTTTTTATGTGGGTCCACACTGTCTGGGCGATCATTAACAGGAAAATGCCAGGTGACAGAAGGAGACAACTTTTTTACTCTTCCTGCTCTTTCTAATCTTCCATCAGAAAGCAAATATGCAGGTTTAAATTTTTCTTTACAACTAGAGTCATTGATAGATAGCAATGAATTTGGTACTGTGTCATGTATGCTCCCTATTGAAGTATATCTGCAACAGAGAAGTAAAATTTTATATTCTATCAATGAAGAAGTAGAAAACGTTTTAGCACTAAGGTTGACATGCATTTGTGTTCACATAAATGAGCAAACTAGTAAAATCAAGAAGCACAGCCTGAACCTACAAAATTTAGAATGAACGTCTAACATTTCAAAGCCACAGAGGAAGAATTACCCCTGATCATAAAGGCTGCAGTACTGGACATTGCAGGTCAAAATAAAAGCCCAAACATCTCTGTGAAAGAAACATATATCAGAATTCCCACAAACTTTTCCCAAATTGAATATGTCACAATAATTAAATTTCCACATTCAATCAACATAAGATAAGTAACAGAGCAGAACACAATGACAATACAAGCCAAAGCAGCTGGGATTATCCATCTCAGCATGGCAGTCGGAGGCACCTAGTGGTTTTCTGGATTCATCAAACAAATGCAACTGATTCATGGATGTCATAAAGAATTAAAGATGTGAGCTAATTACAGGTATAAAATGTAAGGCTAAATTACTATAACACCCCTAAGGTTTGCCATACTCAACACTTTAGCCACTATAATTTTCAAAATTAGCACTTCTAGTCCCTACATTCACTTCAATAAGAGATGCAATATTTTGAGGTACTAAAGTACTTTATAATATAATAACTCAAGGACTAAAATACATTTTAAAAATATTGGGGATCAAAATTTTATATAAGTTCAAAAGTAGTAAAAAAAAAAGCATATTATAAGTAAGGATTTAAGAGTTGGGTCATTAACAAGCCTTAACATCTAAAAGCGTTAATTTTGAAATAGTATGGACAAAAGTGTTAATTACGACAAACCTCATGGGTACTATAATATTTTACCCAAAATTAAATATTTTACAGGAATTAACAGGAATTTTAAAAAAATAGATAATTACTATAACCTCCTTGAGATTTGATAAAATACACACTTATAACCTTGCTATTTTAGAAGTGAATTAAATGGTTCTTAACTTTTTAATTTTGCAAACATTAAAAACAATTTGCATTGAAGGCAAATCCAAAGAGCCACTTTCCTATTCTCAAGATTAGAGAAAATTTGAAAACAAAATAAATTATAATAATGGCTGACTGGCTGTTCTTGTAGTATAGGAAGAATAATGGCAGGAGGGAATCACCCCAAATATTAATGCTAACAATTAGCATCAGAGAGTACACATATAAGCCTTCCTCCTGCCTCTTGCATTTTTAGGAGCATTTAGCAATCTATGCAATAAGTTTGCATTAACAAAAAGATCATTTTGTGTTTAACATTCATTAGAAGGTTAGTAATCATCAGCAAAAACTAAGGATCAAGGATCCACTTCAATTTCCTGGATTTTACCCAGAGGCTGTTCATGTATCTAAATTGACCAAAACCAAGAATAAGGAGCAGAAACAGGAATAATCAATCACAAGTTGATATGGTTCCTCACTAGACCTGTAAGACCAATCCAAGATAGGATTTACTCTCATAAAAGGTGGCCATCCAGGTGAACCAGGGGAGAATTGTTCTTGACCCACCTGCAAAGGTAAAGCATTTTGTTTTTAGTAGTCTCAAAAATAAAACACTCTTCCAGAAAAAGGATTTCGCAGATGGGAAATTATGAAGCCAAGGTATCCCTCCTCAAGATAGAGCATCAAACATACCGCAGTAGGATCACCAATTCGAACACCAAGAAAAATAGCCCTGATAGGATTAGCTTTTAGCAGATTTTCCAATCCAGTTTTGAAATCTGAGCTAATGATATCCAGTTGCAAACCATAGCTGCTCAAAGGAAGTAATTCAACTCTCAAAAACAAATGAACAATACACCAAGTAATTTCATTATAAACTAGATGATTCAACATCCCAAAATGCCTAAAATTTAAACAATTCACATGATCTAGAAGAATTTTTCTTAAACAAATAATTCATCACCAGTGCAAATATACAAAGAAAATGTTGAATTACAAAGAACAAGAGCTTCTCACCTAGAGGCTGTATCGTATGTAAAAGAATTGATTTCAGGGAAAGCAGAAGAACTTTCAAAATATATTGTTCGAATTGGGAAACTAATCAGACCCCCATTAGAACAGTTTTGTCCCCCTTTATGTAAGAAAAAGCCAGCCCTAAGCAGGTGCAGCAAAACCTATAAATCCAAGTTTATGATCAGTATCAATGTGATAAAGATAATGGCAGTAGGACTACAGAAGAAAATGTGGATAAAAATCTACCGTTGAATCCTTTCCTCCATTGAAGCTAAAGGCAACCTCTTCAATCCTGTAAGCCAAGTATCAACATACTTGTTAGAAGTGGAAAAAAGACAAGAATGGAGTTATGGCGCTCCACAAAACACACATCCGGAGTAACTATTTCATGACTTAGTATCATATACAGGCCGCACATGAATTATGCTAGAGTATGAAGTCATGACAATATGTCAAGTACAAGTATATCCTCACTATGAAAAACAAGCAACAAGACATGAGAATGAATTGGGTTTATGAGAATGGTAAATGCAATACACATTAGTATTTCCATCAACCAATAGCCCTTGTTTGGAAACACAGATTTTGCAAGAATCCAATTCAAATGAATTTTATTTTGCCAATTTTCAGGTTTGGAATAAAATAATTTATAAAATTCAATTCTTTTAATGCAAAGAAGCAAAGATAGTCTGATGATCATTTTTGAAATGAGATCATTTATAAAATTCAATTCTTTTAGTGTAAAACAGCAAAGATAGTCTGATGATTTAAAACCTATCCCTATTACACTGGACACCACATTTACAAATTCCAAATTTTGTAGGCAACCTGGAACTAGAAGACTTCACATTGTAAACTTTTCAACAGTTTCCATATGATATTATCTTATCCTCATTAACCATTACAACAAAATTTCTGAATTTTGATTACATCAGTCAATAAGGCAATAGAAATATCATCACTATGTTAGACTACCTACTTGCACAAGCATGATTAGTCAATTATTATGAAATGCTTTATTAATTAATGATCGACTCACCTTTTGTGTCTATTAAAACCCCAATTATTCTTTGATAATTATTTTAAACATTTCAATCTACCAAGAATGAAATGGCAGACAATAATATTTTCCAATAATTTTTTTCATTGAAGAAGTAACTGCATGACAATCCTAATCTCCTACACCCAGAAACACAACCCTTCTCTCACTTTTTATGCCCAAAACACCAGAAAAACCTTTAAGAATCCTAAAAGGAAACACAATGATCCACACAAGCATCAATGAGAAATATGTCAAAATCAATGGTCACTGGATCCAAAAGAGAATAACAGACATACATCATACAAATGTATTCCATTTTTATCAGTATACCAAATACAGACAAGGAACCAACCCACAAACATGATGTCCTTTTACACTAAAAGCTTGTCAATCCATTTCCACACACAAATGTTTGTTGATGAAATTAACCACATAGACAATTTGAAATACAAAACATAAAAAAAAATAATGCTAGAAGCCTAGAACTGCCAAATGAATGAATGCTGCAAAGTTACTTGCATACAACTAATTCTGGATGGTCAAAAAGAACTACTGCTAGCTTCAAGAACAATTGAAATTAACAAACATTTTCTATTATTAAAGGAAAAAAAAGGGCATTGAAACAGAAAATGTCCATGCATTAATTTCATTTCACCAGCATAGTTGACAGCAAAGTGCACAAAAATAAATACACACTAAGTTCTTACTAATTCATCCTAAAACGAATAATTGTCTTGGATTGAACAATTTCTCCATTTCTTATTGGGAAAAAAATAAATTATATATTCCTTTTTCTCTTCCAAGTTGACAAGTTCTCTATGCTATCAAAAGGAGCTTATTCTAATACTTCATAAAATTCAAAACCAAGATTATGAATAGCACACAAAACACAATGTAGGAAATTACAATCAACCTAAACCAAGATTATGAATCATGAACAAATTAATTATAGCAAACTACAAAGAATCAACCAAGACCCAGAAGGAGATAGAGAAGAACTCACGAGTATAGAGCAAGAGCTCTTTGAATAACATAAATGGCATTGTTGTATTTGGTTTTGAGCCTTCTATCATCACTTTCTCTAATTGCTTTATCAATCTCCATGTACCTAACACGCACAAAGAAAAAATGTAAACGAAGCAAATAGGGTATCATTGATTATTTGACCTGCAAATTTTTTGGGATTTGATTACATCATATTTAACATTTATATATAGGAAATTCAGATTTTATTAAGTAAAGTTCCTTAGATTCTTAATGGTGTATTCCTTACAAACTTGCACATGATGCAGCAAGCTTTACCAATTTTGTGCAAGGCAATTTCAACTGTGAAGCTTTACCCTAAAGCTCTTATAGTTGATTTGTTTGGAACTAAAGCTTTGGTGATAGCTGAAGAGCTTAACATGCTCAA
The DNA here is from genome assembly GCA_948193065.1 of Aleurites moluccanus. NCBI lineage: Eukaryota > Viridiplantae > Streptophyta > Magnoliopsida > Malpighiales > Euphorbiaceae > Aleurites > Aleurites moluccanus. Next base: position 3,346 of record CANXYC011553302.1, on the reverse strand, counting down.
ATACATGTTTATCATTTCCTCTGCATGGTTTCTCTCTAATGATATACCTGCCTAACATTCATGGTAAGGTGGTCAAAGAAAGCACATTAAATAAAAATTAAGAATCGTTGTTGATCCAATTCCAACAGAAGTCGGTTTGAGGACACCTTTGAACTGGATCTAACCAAACTGATCATACTTACATCAAGTACATATCCATAGGGGTTGAGATATCCACAACTGACAGTATTTTGGTAAGCATATGGCAGGATCCTGAGCCCAAAGGGCTTGGTGCACTGGGAGACAAAAGTAAGTTGGGGCGGGTGGCTCAACTTGCTGTCTACCAATAGTTAGACCTCTCAAAGCCAGTTTAAGGAGTGAGGTGTTGGGTTGGCTGGATAAGCAACCCCAGAAATCGGTGGTTTATGTTTCCTTTGGGGATGGTAGAGTGGACCCTATCAGCCAAGCAGAGAACCCAACAAAATGCAATAAAGTAGACTAATATGTCAAGGTGTTAGCAAAGGAAAGTTATATATCAAACTGAACCACTCATGATTAGAAGCTATATATTCAAGGAAACAGACATATCGTAAATTTCATAAGAAATTAGATTAGGGCATGAACAGCCTTTTAAACATAGAAAACACATTATCATCACTTTTAACTTATTTGACCTGTGAAAAGCCAAAACCAAGTCAATGAGCCAAAGACCCCCAAGCATTGTTATTCCTTCACACAAAGAACAGTCTGGCATATCTTCAAACCTCATATTTTGAATAGAATATTCATATAACCAATTTACCACAAATTCTCAACCATTTCATTGAAAGCATGAAAGCTCGATCTCTTTTTTTTCAACAAAATATTAAAATAATATATAGTTTTAATCTGACCAAACATCATTGTTAGTTTCACTACTTTCAGAACTAGAATTCAACCAGATAAAAACTCAATCAGAAACTTCAAGCCTAAACGTTCATTTAAGGCTTCTGTCAAACAGTGAGGCAAAATAAATAAATATATAAAAGGTAAAGAGAATCAATCACTCTCATCTATAAGAAGCAATAACACCATATCAGCAATTGTAATATTCAAATGCTTATTAAAAATGGATAACCTATCAAACAGTAACCATATCTTTTGCTAAGAAAATTTTTTGAGAGCTTACCTTGGTCGTTTTCTCAGTCAGAAAACGGGGAAGAAAATGGATCGGAACGCTCGTCGGTGAGTGACGAGAACGGCGGCCGAGGGAGAGAGAGGAACAGCGATTAAAGAAATGACAGAATCAGACTCGTATCCGCTGCCGCCAGCTTAGGGTTGTTGTCTTGTTGCACAGCTCATATAGAAAGAGAGAAAGCGATGGAAGAAGATTGAAAAATAGAAAGGAAGAGGAGAGCATAACCTGCTGTTTGAACCAGAATGCTCTCTCTCCGTATGATCAGATTAGATGGGCTTGCTGCGTTCAAAACGCAACGCTTCACGTTCGAACTTCAAGGGGTTTTTCATTGGGAAAAGGTCAAAAAAAAAATTGGTTGACTAAACTTTGTAATTTTGAGTCAATCAAGCCCCAAACCAAACGATCTCTGGGAAAAGAACAAAGAAAATACTATTCCGTTTGATTTTTTGTTGCCGTGCAAATTTTGGCCCGCTTTATGATGATTTCACTTTAATTTTACGATAAATTATAATTTAGTCCTTAAGTTTTGGTCCGAACAATATTGTAATTCTTAGATTTTGAAAAATACATGATTACGTCTTTTCGTTTTGATACTGTCTAACATTAATGTCCTTTCGTCAAATTTTTTAGCTTTTTTTATTAAAAACACGCGAAATGACCAAAATAGACATGCATATGTGTAAATGATAATATAAAAAAAAAAAAACTGAAAATAGTTATTTGTTCCCTTTTCTTCGTTTAATCCAAAAAAATCCCTCTCTCTGTCATTATCGTCTTCTAATCATTTTGGTATTCTGAAAATCAAGTAAAGTTAGGGTTTAGAATTTTGAAGTTTTGGTGGAGAGCACCTCTGAATGCACGCAATAAACAATCGCATTTTCGTCATGTTAGTATAAAATACTATATATTACATTGTGTTCATTTTTTTTTTCTTTTTTAGTTTTTGTTAAAATTTAAAATTTGTGAAGCTTGAAGTTTTGGAAAAAACAAGGTTTGTATTGGTTGGATTTCTTTATTATGGTATTACGTTGTAGGAGATTTACACATATTTGGAGTTAGGTTATGGTTATTTTTTTGTTGGGTTTTTATTGAAAAAGGGAATTCAATAAGGATGAAATCTATTGGTGACTTTTATATGAAGGAGTCTATCCTAGAACTTGTACAGCATATTCAGTTTATGCAGAATTGGGGTTAGGTTAAGGTTTTGGTTTAGGATTTGGTAATTTGTTTGAATATTGTAATTGACCAATATTTCTCTCTGTTTGTGTTTCATATCAAGAAATAATATAGCATTTTTAGAATCTTATATTATTTTATGTTTCATTGGGGCTGAATTTCATATGCTAATTGTTTAGAATTTATGTTTTAATGACTTTGCAAATGGATTTACCACCGTATTACACCCTAAATTTCAAATATTATGATGAGGCTACAATGTGGAATGTTGATCCATATAAGTTCAATTATATGCAGTTAGTCGATGCATTGTACAAGGCCTTTCCAATTAGAACAGACTTTGTAGAATTGGTGTGTGGTATAAACATAAAGTTAGAGAATGACAATGACATCATTTTTATATTCGAGATGTTTAAAGACACTGGAGAATTACATTTTAAGGTGTATAAGGTTCAACCTCCTGGAGCTAAAGAGGTGGATATTCCTATTGAAGATAGTCCTCTTTTAACATTAGGTGAGGCTGAAATGGGTTTCAGGTAGATAGGATGCAGTATGGAGATAGGAGTGGTGATCAGACAATTCCTATTGGTGGGGGTGATCAGTCCATTAGTGATGGACTTGATGAGGAAGATAATTCTGATGGTGTGGGTGAGCAATCATTCACTGATACTGGTCATGCACCTGTGGGTGATAGTGCACCTGTTGGGGAAATAGAGGGAGGACAAACTATAATGGAAACAAACCACTCCAACATACCTTCAGGAGGGTCTAGTCTTAGGGTGCCTACAATGAAACCTGAAACTAAAAATGTGAAGCATGATGGTGACAGAGTGGATTCAGGGAGGCAGAATGTGAGCAACTTCAATCCAGTTGTGTAATATCTGCCATTTTTTTTTTTTTGAAGTGTCATTATCAATTTTATTTTGTTTGGAGAATTTTAAAATTTAATGAGAAGTTTGGAAATCTCAGAAATTTTGCTTTGACTGCAGCTGAATTCAGTATTGGCCATTACTT